>OVBA01005288.1:0-20346 GCA_900406435.1 Lepidium aucheri
TTTGGTTACTACTTAGGATGGTTAGATCTTTTTTATTTTTCCACATTAGAGTTAACCCTCCACTTAGTCATATTGGCTCAACGGTGTGTAAATTTTGATAACCCAGCCAGTCTTTAACCTGAGATACATACTGTAGGGTATTTTTTGTTTCCACTAAGAAGAGGTAGTCTGGAAATAAGGCTGTCCTTATTTCCTTTAGCCTTTGAACTGTCAAGGTACTCTTCAAACATTGGCAGTTCCAGCTGAGAATACTCATGATGGAACGGGTGGCTTAAAGGAAGCCACCATATCAGTGTTAGTTTGTTCTGAGTATTGTTGAGAGGGCTGTGATGTACCTTCTGTGATTTTACGTTTCTTCCTGTAGTCTCTAGTCACCATAGCATTTCCATCTGCCCTTGTTCCTTCTTTGAATTCCTCATGCATTGGATCAACTGAGGTAGTTATTTTTGTGTTCTTTGATGCTGGCTTTTGTATTTTATGAGTGGAATGTGTACATCTTTTTGATCTTTCAGTTCGGTTCAGTTAATATCCAAAAACAGTAAATAATCATATAAGAACCAAATCATAATACGGGATGTTGTAATTGTACTAACATTCTGTATTAGTACAGAATCAAACCTATTGGTTACTTTTGATCACATTTTTTTAGTGTTAGGTTATACTCCATTCATTCCTAAAATATTGATGTTTTAAGATTATCACACATATTAAAAAAGTTTTTGAAATGTCATGTTTATTCTTATTTATTGTAAAAAAATACAAAGAATAATATTGATCATTATTTAAAATAAAGAAATAAATGAAGATAAAACTAGAAATATTAAACTAAATATGCATTAAAAATAGAGAACATCGATCTTTTTGAAACAAATTTTTTTTCTAAAATATCAATTCTTTAGAAACGAAGGAATTATTTGATTATAAGTAATAAAAAATTTTAGATGTTAAAAGTAACTATTTAGAACTGAACTATTAGAAACCAAAATTAATCTAAGAAGATAGTAAGTTGATAAGAAATATCTTATCCTGAAGTAGGTTAAGGCTAATCTATTTTCAGTTTCAGTCGATAACAAACTGGTTTTCTCAAATTATTTTAATAAATAAAAGACTATTTAAAATACAGTGTTGAATAATTTTATCCAAGAGTTGAATGCATGTAATGGTGAGTTGAAAAATGTTATTAAAAATGAATGGATTAAATAATATTAAAAAAATTCTACATGTTGAATCTAAAAAGTAGATAGAAATGTAGAACTAAAAACATGATTTAAAATCAAATATATAATGGGAAAACGGTCAGATTAATACCGAACTTACACGTGTTTTCTATTTTAATACCGAACTTCTTCTCTCTCCAAAAAAATATCAGATTTGTTGTTGACCACGCCAAATAAAGATCACCGTTAGTCAAACTTAACTTATGTTAAACGGTATTAGTTTAATTTAAACAGATAATGCGAAAATACTAATATACCCTTCAATTAAATTGAAAAGAACTTTGAAACCCAAATGACACAAGCAAAATTCGAACCCCTCACCTTTTGGTATAAAAAGAACTACCATTACCACTAGACTACTTAAACATTTTTATGTAAGTATACAATATCTAATATATATTAGTATATTTTGATAAATATCGTAAAATTACTTCCGATTAATCCCGCATAATTTCTGAATAACTGATTATGGATTACATTAGGCTGGGAATAATACCCGACCCAAATTTTCTGACTTGATCTGAATCGCATTTCAGATTTTTAAGTGATTCGGATCGGTTTGGGTTGGTTTTTGAGATTTTTTGAGATTATTTTTAGATTTTTCAATTTTTTTTTTCAAAATTTTCGTGCCAATTCATAACCATTGAATACTACCCGAACTACCCGAAAATTGGAAAATAATCTCAAAAAATCACAAAAAACTGATCGCGAACTGACCCGAATCACTTAAAAATCTGAATTGTTTTATACACAATTCAAATTTTCGAAAAAATATCAGATTTTTGGGTAGTTCTGGTAGTATTCAATGGTTATGAATTGACACGAAAATTTTGAAAAAAAATATATTGAAAAATCTAAAAATAATATCAAATATCTCAAAAAGCCAACCCAAACCGATCCGAATCACTTAAAAATCTGAAATGCGGTTCGGGTCAATTCAGAAAATTTGGGTCGGATATTATTCCCAGCCTAATGTAACCTATATTCAGTTACTCAAAAATTATGCGGGATTAATCGGAAGTAATTTTACGATATTTATCAAAATATACTAATATATATTATATATTGTATACTTGCATAAAAATGTTTAAGTAGTCTAAATAAATACTATAATATTGTACATAGGCTAAGTAAACCAGATTAACCCAATAAATAATATGAATAAAGACAATATTTCCGTATAGATTCATAAGAGAATTCACATTTTTCAACATGTTGCACCATAAATGTGGAATACGTGTTTAAATGATATTATTACCTTTTTAATTAATATTTTACACAATAAACTAAACAAATCTCTGGTTATATAACACTCAGATCTCTCTTCGTATAATCAAATCCACCAACCAACCTCTCTGCACTTGCACCACTCCACTCTCGCGATGTCATCCTCCGCCGCTTTCACCACCGCGTCCTCGACCAAACTCGCCGCGAATTCTTTCAAATTGTCCTCTCTCTCTTCCAGATCAGCTCTTCCCTCCGCCATTTCTGTTCGCGGAAGAACCGATATTCCTCGCAAACGGCTTATTCTCGTGACGTGCACTGCTTCTGGAGATGGAGGCAAACCAACCGTCCTTGTAGCGGAGAAGCTAGGTGAAGCTGGGGTTAATCTCCTTGAAAAGTTTGCAAATGTTGATTGCTCGTATAATTTGACACCTGAGGAGCTGAATACGAAGATCTCGCTTTGTGATGCGTTGATTGTGAGAAGTGGGACGAAAGTAGGACGTGAGGTGTTTGAATCGTCTCGTGGACGGCTTAAGGTTGTTGGACGAGCTGGTGTTGGGATTGATAACGTGGATCTGAGTGCTGCGACGGAATTTGGTTGTTTGGTTGTTAACGCTCCGACTGCGAACACGATCGCTGCCGCTGAGCATGGGATCGCACTTATGGCTGCCATGGCTAGAAATGTTGCTCAAGCTGATGCTTCTATTAAGGCTGGTTAGTCGTTTTCGAAATTTTCCTTTTTCTCGAACTCTATGAATTTACGTTTAAAAGTATTCAATCTTGCCAAAAACTTTGAAGTATTGAGAGATTGGCCAATGTATTTCTCTCAGATTCATTATAAGTTGGTAAAGAGTTGCAACTTTTGATGATTCTTGTGTGTTCTGAGGAACTTGGTTTTGTATTGTATATAATGCAGGAGAATGGAAAAGGAACAAGTATGTTGGTGTTTCACTTGTGGGGAAGACACTTGCTGTGATGGGTTTCGGGAAAGTTGGATCAGAAGTTGCACGACGTGCTAAGGGACTTGGTATGCGTGTCATTGCTCATGATCCTTACGCACCTGCAGACCGTGCTCATGCCCTTGGTGTGGACTTAGTAACCTTTGATGAAGCACTTTCCACTGCTGACTTCATTTCTTTGCACATGCCTCTTACACCTGCTACGTCGAAGATGCTCAACGATGAAACCTTTGCAAAGATGAAGAAAGGAGTTCGAATTGTTAACGTGGCTCGTGGAGGTGTCATCGATGAAGATGCATTGGTGAGAGCTTTAGATGCTGGCATTGTTGCACAGGCTGCTCTTGATGTTTTCACTAAAGAGCCCCCAGCTAAAGATAGCAAGCTGGTACAGCATGAGAGGGTCACGGTCACACCTCATCTTGGAGCAAGTACCATGGAGGCCCAGGTTCGGCAATTTCTATCAACAATTCAAGTGATGCTTATAATATGATGAGTTTCTGTTAAGTAATCACTCTGTTTTGGTATTGACAGGAAGGAGTTGCAATTGAGATCGCAGAAGCTGTTGTTGGAGCTCTTAACGGAGAGCTTGCTTCTACTGCTGTCAATGCACCCATGGTTTCTGCTGAGGTGAGCCTTATTTAGCTTCGTATATTCAGTGCCAACAAGAAACTAGTGACATGAACAGTGAAAGAATAAGATATTGGACGTCGAAGAGGCTATCTTGGGGTGTAACTGTATATACTAAACTTATCACATCCACAGGTTCTCGTGGAGCTAAAACCATATGTAGTACTGGCGGAGCAACTAGGGAGACTGGCTGTACAATTGGTGGCTGGAGGAAGCGGTGTTAAGAATGTGAAAGTGACATATGCATCAGCTCGAGCCACTGATGATCTTGACACCAGACTTCTCAGAGCCATGATAACAAAAGGTATCATTGAGCCAATTTCCGACATGTATGTAAACTTGGTCAATGCCGATTACACAGCAAAACAGAGAGGTCTAAGAATCTCAGAGGAACGTAGTATCCATGACGGATCACCAGAGAACCCACTTGAGACCATCACAGTTCAGCTAAGCAACGTTGAGTCCAAATTCGCCAGCGCCTTATCTGAATCAGGAGAAGTCAAAGTTACAGGAAAGGTTAAAGACGGAGTCCCATATTTGACAAAGGTGGGATCTTTTGAAGTAGATGTGAGTCTTGAAGGAAGTATAATACTGTGTAGGCAAGTGGATCAGCCAGGTATGATTGGAACTGTCGGAAGGATTTTGGGAGAATCAAATGTCAATGTCAGTTTCATGAGTGTTGGAAGAATCGCGCCACGGAAGCACGCAGTTATGGCGATTGGTGTTGACGACATGCCAAGCAAAGCAACTCTTAAGAAAATCGGCGAAATTCCAGCTGTAGAAGAGTTTGTGCTCCTCAAGCTATAGTATTTCAGTGAAGATTTGATGAATAAAAGCCTTTGGCTTTATTTGTTATGGTATTTTTTTCACAATTTTTGAGAATGTCCCAAAAGCCTTGGTCATAATTTGACCTTTGAGGCTATTCATGTTTCAACTTAATGTTCTGTTTTGTTATTGCCCTTCGTTTTCATTCACTTTGAACAAGTTCTTATCTTAAAATAATAATAATGATATCACTTTTTGAGTTGTTCCAATTTTGTGTCCTCTCCTGTGTACCTGTATTATTCCAAATCGTTGGTGATGTACTGAAGGAATAAGATTCTCAATTTCTCATTAGCATCTAGAATGAGCCAAGACAGATCACAGAATCAAACTGGTCTTGTTATGGTGTCTAAATGAGCTTTTGAGTTTGGAAAAAGACAGAGACCATCCTTCACTTCCTTTGGGAATTGATTCCTTCTAGCTTTTCTTTCTAATGGGATTTGCCTTTTTGCTTGCCCTTACATTCTGCAAATCAAACTTTCAGTTATATTTTTCCTTTTCTCATGTGTAAAATACTCTTCATAAATCTCATATAAGCACAAGCTTAATCCTTTATAACCAATTCTATAGCTTGAACTACTATATCCTGTATTTCTTTCATTATCTTGGAGCCTGGAGCTTCCTTGTTCTATCATGGGAGCTAGATTTTCACGTATAGCGAAAAGGTTTCTTCCTAAAAGCAAAGTAAGGATTTTGATGGTGGGTCTTGATGGTTCAGGGAAGACAACAATCCTTTATAAACTTAAACTTGGAGATGTTGTCACAACTGTGCCTACTATCGGTATGGATCACATAAGCTCTTTTCTTTTTTGATTCATAAATAGTGATTTGATAAGTTTCATTGTATATGCATGAGGATTTTACTGTTGATCTTATAATTTTGCAGGGTTTAACCTTGAGACAGTAGAATACAAAGGCATCAATTTCACTGTATGGGATATAGGAGGACAAGAGAAGGTAAATTCGATGTCGAATTCATTTTCATCTGCTGATTGAATTGAATTTTAGATTGTAGTAATGCCTTAGGCCTCATCTCTCCGAAACTGGATAATAGATCAAATGAATATGGACTAATCCACAAAACCAGAGCCAAGATTTAGTCTTTTACATGTTTGGTCTATGTCTACCTCATTACGAATGCATAAACACATAGATTTCTATTGTTATGGGGTCTGAATCACTTCATTGTTCTAACAAACAAATGTCTGCTTTCTTAAAACAGATTCGGAAATTATGGAGACACTATTTTCAGAACGCACAAGGACTCATATTTGTGGTGGATAGTAGTGACATTGAAAGGATATCAGAAGCTCGAAACGAGCTCCATCGCATACTAACAAATGTAGAATCACATGAACTGTTTTTAAAATATTACTTATTCTCTCCATTTTTGTTATAGCCTAACAATTTTTCTGTCTTGTTAAAACCACAGAATGAACTTGAAGGTGCATGTGTTCTTGTCTTTGCGAACAAGCAAGATTCAAGATATGCTTTACCTGTAGGCGAAGTTGCCAACAAACTTGGCCTTCACAGCCTAACCAAACGTTGTTGGTAATATAAACAATCGTCTTGTTATATTAATTATGAGCTTTCAACTCAAAACTAATTGGCAATGATTACATTGACCCATGTATCATATAGTTTAGAACGATCTCAACCCTCGATATGTGATATTTACCACATTCTAACATGTTCGTTAATTGTATGTAGTTAGGGGATTAACTAAAGCTTTATGTGTCATTGTGATTGGTGTAGGCTTATACAAGGAACCTCAGCAATCTCTGGGCAAGGCTTATACGAAGGACTTGAATGGTTATCTACAACAATCCCGAACAAACCTGAACGGTCTACTTCGGTTCATAGTTTCCAGAGTTATCCCAGTGAGAGGAAGCTAGTACGAGGTTCAAGGTTTTTCGTTTGAAAAGCTAAGGATTTGAATGGTGACTCCATATTCAGTGGAGAAGACAAGAATGTGACAAAATTTTCATTGTATATATTGTACTACGTTGTTTTGGTACACTATGTTCACTTGGCTACAACAACCTAAATTTATTTCTAAAACCCACAAATGTGTTTTGTATTTCTAAGATTATGTCGTTTTGGTTTATGTTTTCCGCATGAGAACCATTCTTGACTGTAACTCATGGAGTGAATAGAGTTTATATGAATTTGCTACCTAGTTAAGTTTGGTATATTTTTTTATGATCAACATGATTTAATCGATAGCTCAAAGTTCACTCACTGAAACCTCTTATAATTTTTTCATCTATGGTGGAAAATGATCATATTCTTGATGCCAGAACCATTAGTTAGGTCATCTAAATCACCAGATTTAGAAAAATTCGATAAGTTTGATACTTCAAAGTTCAGACATTTTTAATTATTGTAGAACATTCAAAAAAGTTTTCCGTTGAGAATAGATAGTTAAAATTGTCGAAAAAGTGTCGAGTGATCAAATGTTTATTCTACTTTTCTCACCCAAATGCAATTCGATAAAGATGCGTTGCAACACGTTATATTGTGGAGTTTGGAAATAATTTGGATTACGGAACGGACATTGTGGACCATATCATCATCTCTTCATTAAGAGGTGATCTATAAGCCTAGACGTTTTTCTTGTGAATTAACTCATAAGCTTAACAAACCTCAGCTACTTCAAACTTTGGTTAACTTCAACATGAAAAGTAAACATGAGAAACTGCCCCAGTGTTTTGGTATTTTACGAATTTGCCTCTAATCTTTCTGTCTTTAACGAAAGTTCGTTAGAGCTTTTGATAATTTGTAAAACTGTCCCAAATCTTTTCGTATGACATTTATTCCCCCTAATTTATCTTCCTCAATCTTTCTCTGTCGTAGATTTTGGAACCTTGAAAATGTCAAGCTTAATACTAAAGCGAATCCTTAACCCGACCCGGAAACCCAAACCCGATTCGTTCCTCTCAATCGCTCTCTTCACCACCGTCCCGTCTTCGTCGTCTCCGCCATTAGATCATCTAATTTCCGACGCCGTCTCAATCTTAACTCACCACCGCTCCAAATCCCGATGGTCCACTCTCCGATCTCTAAACCCTTCAGGATTCACTCCTTCACAATTCTCCGTAATCACTCTCCATCTCCGCAACAATCCACATCTTGCTCTCCGATTCTTCCTCTTCACTCGTCGCTTCTCTCTCTGCTCTCATGACATCGATTCTTGCTCAACCTTAGTCCATATACTCGCTCGTTCTCGTCTCAAAAGCCACGCTAGTGATGTAATACGTCTCGCTCTACGTTTAGCCGACGACGGCGAAGATCGCGTCTTAAAAGTGTTCCGTTCGTTGATTAAGAGTTACAATCGATGTGGCTCTGCACCATTTGTGTTCGATTTGCTGATAAAAGCTTGTCTTGATTCTAAAGAAATTGATGGAGGTTTGATGGTAATGAGAAAATTAAGGTCTAGAGGAATCAATCCACAGATTAGTACTTGTAATGCTTTGATTTCTGAAGTTTCAAAACGTAGAGGTGCTTCAATTGGATATAAGTTATATAGAGAGGTTTTTAGTTTAGATGAGAATAGAGTCGATGAAGCTAATAAGAAGTTTATAGGTAAGATTAAGCCGAATGCAAATACATTTAATTTGATGATGATGAGTTTCTACCGAGAAGGTGAAACAGAGATGGTTGAAAGGATTTGGAGAGAAATGGAGGAAGAAGTTGGATGTTCTCCTAATGTTTATAGCTATAGTGTTTTAATGGAGTCGTATTGTGCTCGAGGTTTAATGAGTAAAGCTGAGAAGATATGGGAAGAGATGAAAGTGAAAGGAGTGGTTTATGATGTTGTGGCTTATAACACCATGATTGGTGGGCTTTGCAGTAACTTAGATGTTACTAAAGCTAAGGAGCTTTTCGAGGAAATGAGATTGAAGGGTATTGAGTGTACTTCTTTAACTTATGAGCATCTTGTTAATGGGCATTGTAAAGTGAGGGATGTCGATTCGGCTTTAGATGTTTATAGGGAAATGAAAAGGAAGAGTTTTGAGGTCATAGAGGGATTGACCATTGAAGCATTAGTGGAAGCACTGTGTGATGAACAGAGAGTTGTTGAAGCTGCGGATATCGTAAAGGATGCAGTGAGGGAATCAGAGTTTTATCCTAGTAGGAAGTGTTATGAGTTGTTGATAAAGAGGTTGTGTGAAGAAGGTAATATGGAGAGAGCATTGAGCATTCAGGCTGAGATGATGGGGAGAGGATTTAAGCCGAGTCAAGAGACGTACAAAGCCTTTATCGATGGGTATGGAAAAGTAGGTGATGAGAAAACATGTGCATTGTTGGCCATAGAAATGGATGAATCACTCAAAGTAAGAGCAGAAGACAAAAGCTAAAAGTCCAGAGCTATGATGGTTTACTATTTTTCCTCTATTATAATATAATCCAATTATGTAGCGGATAATAATTGTGAGTCAGGGCATGAATTTGGATCCAACTATGTGTACTCTTTAACAAAGGAAGCATTTGGAAAAAAAAACAAAGAGATAAATTGGAAAAAGAGAAAATGTGGTGGAGATTTTAGAGAAGACTTTTAGGCTATGCGTAGAACGTAAAGAACACTTCGTCGAAAGAATAGTCAGTCAATGAAACTTTGTATATATATATATATATATATATATATATATTTTTTTTTGTCAAAGAATGAAACTTTGTATTATTATCTTAATTCTAGTATATATATAGAGATGAGCATGAAACCATTTTATCATCACAATATAAAACAGAAAAAGAAATACTTTTTTAAAAAGATGAGAGAGTCTTGGAATGCAATTGATTTCATTCAAATAACTCTTTTGTTTCTCTTATTTTTCAGTTTTATATTGAAAGAAGTGTTTGCAGCTCCTTGGACACACTTGTGTCATCAGGACAGAGAGATGCACTTATGAAGTTCAAAAACGAGTTCAAGATTGATGAGACTTGTTACTTTGGGGGGTTTCCGAAGACGAAGTCATGGAAGAATAACAGCGATTGTTGTACTTGGGATGGTATCACATGCGATACCAACTTTGGGTATGTGATTGAGCTGAACCTTAGCCATGACTGTCTCACTGGCCAGCTTAATTCCAAAAGTAATATTTTTAGGCTTCAAAGCCTTCGTTTACTTTACCTTTCTTCTAATGATTTCAGTGGTCAAATTCCATCTTCACTTGCAAACCTTTCTAATCTCACCTTTCTTGATCTCTCTGGGAATAGATTTGAAGGCCAAATTCCATCTTCACTTAGAAATCTTTCTAGTCTCACCACTCTCAAACTTAGTGATAATAATTTCAATGGTCAAATTCCATCGTCACTTGCAAACCTTTCTCATCTCAGATTTCTCCATCTCAATAGTAATAATTTAACTGGAGAAATCCCATCAGATTTTGGCAGATTGAACGAGTTGGTTGAATTAGAACTTAGTTACAACAAGCTTAATGGCAAATTTCCCCTTACACTACTCAATCTAACAAAGCTTTCAAGATTGTCACTCGTCTACAATCAGTTAACAGGCACTCTTCCTCCAAACATGAGTTCACTTTCCAACCTGGATTCGTTTGATGTAAGTTTCAATGCTTTCACAGGAACTCTCCCTTCTTGTCTCTTCGCCATTCCTAACATGTATAGTATTCGCGTGAATGAGAACCAACTCAATGGAACTCTTGATTTTGGGAATTTATCTTCAACACTGGAATACTTAATCCTTGGCAATAACAAATTCAGAGGGCCAATTCCGAGATCCATTGTCAAATTAGTCAATCTTAAGGGACTTGACCTGTCATATCTCAACACCCAAGGCTCAGTTGACTTTAGCATCTTCTCGTATTTCAAGTCACTAGAAGTTCTTTATCTCTCCCACTTAAACACCACCATGACGTTTGACATGAATGAAATCTATTCATGTTTCAAGTCTCTGATATTACTCGATCTCTCAGGCAACCATGTTTCAGCCAATATCAATGTTTCAGTTTCAGATCATCCATTGGTATGGTTAAACTTGTCAAGAAGCGGCCTCACCAAGTTCCCAGAGTTCTTAAGAACCCAGTATGAAATGGAGTATATCGACATTTCCAATAATGAAATCAAAGGTCAAGTGCCTGGCTGGTTATGGTCACCAAATCTTGCGTATGTGGATCTATCCAACAATAAATTCATTGGTTTTGAAAAGCCAACGAACCCAATACTAACTTCTACCCATGAACAACAAATGGATTACTTGTTTGCGGCCAACAATGATTTCTCAGGATATATACCATCTTTCGTTTGTGTTTATAGTTTTCTATCCATTCTCGATTTGTCAAACAACAAATTTAATGGTTCAATTCCGAGTTGCTTGGGAAACTTCAGTACATTTATTGAAGTTCTAAATCTAAGCAAAAATCGTCTAAGTGGAGGTCTTCCAGAGATTCAATCCAAAAATCTAGTATCTCTAGACATTGGTCATAACCAAGTGGTGGGAAAGCTTCCAAGATCGTTAGTCCATATCTCTTCTCTTCAAGTTCTCAATGTGGAAAGCAACAAATTCAATGAAACCTTTCCTTTTTGGCTGAGTTCTCTGCAAGAGCTACAAGTTCTTGTCCTTCGCTCTAATGCATTCCATGGACCAATACAGAAAGTTGGGTTTTCTAAGTTGCGTATCATCGACATATCTGGTAATCACTTCAATGGAACTTTGCCATCAGATTTCTTTGTGAATTGGACTGCAATGTTCTCACTTGGAATTACTGAAGATGTGTTTAACGGAGAGTACATGGGTACAAGTACAAGCTTGGAAAATGGTTATTACAGTGATTCAATGGTTTTAATGGATAAAGGCACAGAAATGAAGCTGGATCGTATCTTAAAAATCTTCACAGCAGTCGATTTTTCGGGAAATAAATTTGAAGGAGAGATTCCAAGTTCCATTGGTCGATTGAAAGAGCTTCATGTACTCAACTTGTCAAACAATGCTTTCACTGGCCACATCCCATCAACAATGGCAGACCTGACAGAGCTTGAATCATTGGATGTTTCCCAAAACAAGCTTTCAGGAGAAATTCCACAAGAGTTAGGGAAGCTTTCGTTCCTTTCACATATGGATTTCTCTCACAACCAGCTTGTAGGTCCAATACCAGAGAGTACTCAGTTTCAAACTCAACATTGCTCTTCGTTTGAAGACAACCCAGGACTATTTGGTCCTACACTTGACAGAGTTTGTGCAGATATGCGTAAGAAAACATCACAACGATCTGAAATGCAAGAGGAAGAAGAAGATGAAGAAGAGGTGATAAGTTGGATAGCAGTTGCAATTGGAGTCATACCTGGTCTTTCCTTTGGATTCACCATGGGATGCATTTTGCTTTCCAACAAATCAAAGTGGTTTGTGAAGACTTTTGGACGTAACAGACGTTGAAGCACAAGCAGCTCACAACTCATTAGAGAGGTAATATTCAGAATTGGAAATGATTAATATATATACATATACATATTATACTAAAATAATTCATCAACTAACATATTCATTTTTATCTGTCTGATATTGCCTTCATAACTCAAGCCGAAGAATTTCGTAGAAAATCAAGCAACCTAATGATGTCATTCGTGTGTTGTTTCTTGTTTATGTTTATGTGAAGTAATTGAGTTCAATATCTCCTATATATGTTCTATCATATTATATGAATAATTATGTTGTATGTGGATGAATCAGATTATCATGGTTGTTGAAATTTAACTATGCAAGTAATGTAAAAAAATGCAAATAAGTGGTATTATAAATAACGAAAGAAATAAATAAAACAACTTCGGGTAGAGTTCAATTGTTCTAAATATATGTGAAAGCTTGTCAATGGGTATTAGAAGCTAGATAAACACCTGCACACTTTGCTGGAACAATCCTCAAGTTACTACTACAACTCTCTATTTATACAATCGTATATTTGCTGTACAATCTACTCTTTGCTCTGTTTTGAAGATTGAGATAGAGCGCACCATTCACAATCGCCTCATTGCGATTTATTCACAGGATTTGCATTCTCTTTGAGCATGCACATCAATGAACCCTTAGTGGGGTTCTTAAAAAAAAAATTTTTTTTAAAAAAATCATTAAACTTTCGTAAAAAAATATATATAAAAACAAATAAATAAATTGACCAATCGTGGGCCGCCACGTGTCGTGGGGTCCACAATACAGTGCAAGAATCGGGTTCACGGCAGAGGACTTCCAAGAGCCGGGTTCTTTTATTTTTTTTGGTTTTTGTGCTTAGAACCCCTCTAGAGACTCCAATGTGCATGCTCTTATGTTTCTTTTTGGATTTTATTTTGGTTGTACCTCTAATTTATAAGATTTTTATTTTAAGGACTAACTTATTACCTCTTTATAGTCAGCTTTATTATTTAAAAATTTAAAAATAACTGAAATAGAGATAAAACGGAACAGAGAACTTAAACTAGACCTTTGGGCTAACTTTGGACTCTATTATCATATTTCTAACTCAAAATCAGTTAGTTATTAAACGACCCATAAACCTTTTATATTGCTCAAGAAATATCCACATATTCTAATATATGCCATCGTTCTTGTAAACTTGGGTGTTGCCATTGCAGTCTCATGAAATATGGGAAATTGTCCAATGAGTTCAATATTTATACTATATAGATGTTTGTTGAAGATTAAGTTTCCATAAATATTTCAATGGACACTATAGTTTTTATGGGAAGCAAAGAATTATAAAGTGTTCCAAGGTATTCAAAGAATGCCTCTTTACGTAAATGAGCATATGGCATGGGACGGCAGTTCCATTGATCTCTGATGATAAGATCGGCCTATATTTTATATGGTCGAGCAGAACCGGTCCAATGATATTGAAATCCCTATTCGAAATTATTATTTTTTCTTTCGGTATATTCTATAATAATATCAACTATTTTTATTCATTAGTATTAGAAATAAAAATTTTCTCAAAAGTGAGAAAATGAGATTGTATAATCATCAAACATTTGTAACTAACACCAAATTTTTCAAAACTCAAAAAAAGAATAACTTAAAGATAAATTTTTGACTTCACTTACTAAAAAAAATTAACAAACTTTAAAAAATTTGAACTCTAATTACTAAAAGATTCCGTAAACTCTAAAACGGTTGACCCTAATTACTATAAAATTCTATAAATTTATGACTCTAATTACTACAAAATTTAAAAAACTGTAAATAATTTTTAGTCCTATATTTGTGGGCCCTAAGTCATGGTTTATGTGGTTTATGTCACGGTCCGACCCAGTCGTCAATATATATAAAGTCATCTTTTGTTCTTTCAAGTTATCTCTAAACTCAAAAACTCAAAAACATATATAGTTTTAACTTTATAAGATATTTCCTTTTTACATGATATTGAAAACAATGGTTTAGCTCGATCGAGCTTATAAAGTTATAGTTTCTTAAATTTTCTAGTGTAATTTTTTTTTGTCAATTGGTCTAAAGACCTTTAATCTCGTTTTTTACTACTGACCCACATATAATCGGTCAATTTTCTAATGTAATTTTTTTTGTCAACATTGAATCGACAAGACTCGATTCATAGCCTAAAGTCCAGCATTAAATTTTTTTTTTAAGCTATCATAATACAGCAGGTAGGAATCGAATTCTGATGCCAAGTCATTAGCTGGATCATCCTAACCACCAGAGTAAGAACAACTCGACAATTTTCTAATGTAATTAGAAGTAGTTTTTTATTAAAATTTAATTAGGGAAAAAATGGAAAGAAAAAAGTTAGGCACTATAAAGTGGGAAAGCAAAGAAACAGCTGTTTTCGAGGAGGAAGTGGCTAATTGCGATAGTGACAAAAATTAGTTGGTACCAATACCACACATATTATTGGTTTTTTGTTTCAACAAATATAAATAACAGCTGCCTTCTTTCAAGTGCATATCTTACAAAACAGATTTCGGTGTGTTTGACAAAACAAATTCGGATAATTTGAATAATTCAGTTTAACAAATATTGTGAGCTATAAACTATGTCGAGAGAACTTTGTCTCTAACTGATTTTTAGGTTAACGAAACTACACAAAATTTGATTATATTTGATGAACTTGGTGATACCCAAAAAAGATTGAGTCCACTAAGGAAAAAAAGTCCATTAAAAATTTCGCCCCAGAAGTAAGTCGGACAGGATTAGGCATTTCGTAACCAATTATGCGAGGTCAATTTTGACGGACTAGGCGGCATTAATGGTAATTAACGCGAAATGCAGAATTAATGAGCTTGACTGACACAAAATCAGCGGGCTGAGTCAATTACGGATAATGAAGTAATAAAAGAAAACCTAGATTCAATTAGCATTTATGAAGATTGCTCCAATTTGAGCAAAATTAATGAGAAATGTATATAAAAAGAGAAGAACAAAGTTGTAAACGATATACGATAATACACTCTAAATTCTAATAAAACACTTTCTACTCGTATTTTATAATTCTTAAATTAGTGGAAGATTTAAAGATCAACAAACCATGATAAAATCTTTGAAAATAACATGCACAAAATATGTGTACAGAGAGGTTCGAACTTGAAAACTCTTAGTCCAAAGTCTTGTACAACTAGTAAGTGGGGCGATTTTAGTGTTTTCTGCTATCCTAATATTGTTTTAATAATTTATTCAAATTTCGATAACAAAACGTTACTTGAATTTGGTGCCGTATAGAAAGTGATTCAACTTTAATATAATTGCAATTTGGATTAAATTAAAGATATAATGGGTTTCATGGATATTGATAGTGATGCTTAATTAAGCTATGAAAAGGCGGTCCATAATGAGTCTTGATAAATACGATAAATTATGATGAAACCATAATAGTTTATAGAGAAAACTAGAGAATCTCAAGAAGATAAAGGTCAAGGAAGAGACTTAGTTATTTGTATTTAAGTTAACCAAAACCAAAGTTTTGTTGCCATCTATCGAATAATTATGTATTAGGTGTGGATTCTTATTAGATATCAGGACATTTTAAAACTTTTGTAATCCGGTTTGGTCGGATAATAATATGAAATATTGCTTTTGTTTATTGATACATATATTATTTAGAATCAATTATCTGGCTGCAAATAATTAAGTGATTTTACCAGAAAAAGAATTAATATATTATTGTATGTAATATTCCGTCCCAAAAGTGTAATACTTTTTCTGGTAACCACATATTTATATTTAGGCCGTTTGGTGAATACTTGAAAATGAAGGAACACTAATTCGAAGAATCAATCATATCGACGAAAAATTAAATCTTTAGGATACTGCACTATTGAGACACATTTTGTTTCATGGAATGCAATAATCTCAATGTAACTTACATTTAAAAATGTGGCTAAAAGTACTTTCTTTTTATACCATTCAATCTAGTTATATTAGAAACTCTTTCATTCATTTTAGTAAACTATATCATAAAATAAGCATTTAATACTTCCTAAATTAAAGTAATTTTTTCAAAACATGGTCCAATTTCATACAAGTATTCATAAACTTAGGTAGGAAGTATGTCGTAAATCAGTCAAAATCTAGGCAGACAAATGTGATTAATTACTTTCCCATTTTAGCAATTTACAAAAACATGAAATACATCTTTAAAAAATCATGTACAAAATATTCGATAAATGCAATGAAATTATTATTTAAATCATAGTTTTGGTTGGGATGATTCAGCTAAGCCGAGTTGTTTTCAGTCTGGTGGTTAGAATGATCCACCTAATGACTTGGTACCCGGATTCAATTTCTACCTACTGTATTACAGTAGCTTAGAAAAGGATTTCAAGAGTGGGTTTTGGACTATGGATCGGGGACTATGTCAATCCAATATTGCAAAAAAAAAAAATCATTGTTTTACTTCGTGTCGAAATATGAAGATCTCGATGAATATAAGTAAATATTTTCACCAAAGACTAATAAAAATAAGAATATTAATATATTACAAATCTCTGACATGACGTAATCATCACCGACACCGACAAAAGTCACAAAACTAAAACTTAAGACTTTGGTTTGCCACCATAAGCTTGCTTACAAATGGAAAATGGTTTTTGCGATGGGGCACACATTTTAGATTTCCATGGACATCCTTGTAGACAATTATTCCCCAAACTTCCCATTACTTCTCCGTCTCCTTTCAGAAACCTCGCCGGAGGTTTTCCCGTTAAGTAGTTTCCATCTAAGAAAAGCCTTCTTAATGTCTTACTCTGTTCGTATTCCAATGGTATAACTCCATGAAGGAAGTTGTATCTCAAAGATAACGATGAAAGTCTTGGATACATTGTGAAACTCGCCGGAAGATTTCCTTTGATTTGATTGAATCCTAACTCTACGGCTACAAGGTTGTTTTCTGCGGCGAGGTTTGGAGGAAGGACTTCGATGGAGGTAAGAGTGTTGTTTGCCAGATCGATTTGTTGGACTGATTCGAGTTGAAAGAACCAAGCTTTAAGAGTTCCGGTGAATGAATTCTCAGCGAGTTCGATGATTTCGAGCTGAGTTGATTCAATGAATGATTCTTTTGAGATGGGTCCTGAAAAGGAATTTGCTTTTAAAGCAAGGTCTATGAGGTTTTTAGGAAGCTTTGGGATGGATCCTGTGAGTTTATTGTAGCTAAGATCGAGTTGTCGAAGAGATGAAAGTGAGTTCATTGTTTTGGGGAGAGAACCAGTGAGTGAGTTTCGAGAGATATCAATGGTTTCAACTGAGTTGAGACGAGTTACTGATTCGGGTAAGGACCCGGAAAACGAGTTGGATCGAAGGACTAAAGTCTTGAGGTTGAGAAGAGAGGAGATGGAAGATGGGATTGAGCCGTAGAAGTTGTTGTCAGCGAGATCGAGTGTGATTAGCTCTGTGAGTTTTGAGATGAGTGGTGTGAGACGGCCTGAGTAGCTAGCTGAGTCGAGGGTTAGTTGAGTGACACGTGTTGAGTCGGAGGAACAAGTTAAGCCACAAGTGAAATGTGTTCGACGTGGTGAAGCACATGGGTCGGAGAGAGTAAAGTCCCAACTTGAAAGACAAGACCAAGGAGGGATTGAGTTTGGTTTTATGGTGGCTTTAAAGGCTTTTAGAGCTGAGATGTCTGATGGTGAAGTTATAGAATCTGCGGCGGAGAAAAGGAACAGGAGGAGGACGACGGAGGAGATTGGTGAAGGCATTGTTTTGGTGTGAAGAGTTGAAAAAGTGTTGAATGTTTATATAAAGGCAAAACTAATGGTGGTGGAGGTCGGCTTTGCCTTTTGGTCGAGGCTCTCTCCATACGTAGAATATTCAATGCTTAATTCAGAATCAAATGTTTTGGTAGTTTACTTTAACCGGAGCGGGCAAGTTACTATGTAAATTTTGTAGGTAGTGGAATTCGATCCTTAGTAATGCATGTGTGTCTGTCTATAGTAGATTCACCACCAATCGGAGTTAGGCAAGTTTTAGTTTATGTTTATGTTTTTAAAACCAATTATCAGATAAAAAAGCATCAAATTCCGTTTAGTAAAATGGGTAAATATTTGATTAACTAGGGTTTTATTTAAAGAAAATTTTATTTTTCAACAAAACTTTCTTCTATTTGTTTTTGATGATTATTTAGAGATATAAGACAATTTAAATGAGTTACATTATTCTTATATTTTATCATATTTTCTATTGTTATTGTTGTTCCCATATATAATACAAAATATACAATAAAAATGATAATGATAATAAAAATCAGAAACAAAGTTAATCGAGATAAGTTGGTCCAACCAACCATTCAGACTCAGTAGTATCGTCGAGTCGATATTCAATCCAATATTAAAAACTTTGGATTTAATCTAGAAAAATCTGAATTTAAACCTTTTTTTTAACAATAATTGTTTGCAAAACTAAATGATTGACCTATAATCAAATTTTAATACCACATTTTGAATGTTTTTATGAGTTTGAATTCTTGTTTTTACAATTTTACAACGGAAATTTTTGTAAGTGATTGTTAAATTTTTTTTTCTCTTGAAAATATTAGACCACAATTGGTCGATCCATTAGCCAAATTTTTCCATAAGGTAGACAGCAGGATTCAATTCTTAAATATATAAATACGCCTGTTTTAATAGATTTATCATCTATCATTAGAGTAAAAACTACCGGTAAATAATTGTTAATTTAGAAACACAATTTCGTTAATTCGAATAGTTTAAAATTTTGTAATTTAGGTTAGCGACAAAGATAGAGGAGTGGGACAAGAATCATCTGACTATGTAAGAAGTAAAGACGTACTGTTCTTTGGAGTAATAATCTCATATAGTACAATCATTATTCATTTACCATTATTTCATACTGTAATAAATACATAATTGAATGATATCGAAACACTTGGACCTTCGAAATGATTGGCTTATGGTTGGAGAGCACTTACAAAAGCTGCTTTCTTATTTTTTTTTTTTTTTTTTTCGGTTTTTTATAANTAAGTATTAAAAGCTAAAAGATTATCTTTTGCAATAAAGTTTTACTTTGTAGCTACGCTAGATCATGTTGGAATATTGATTTGTTTGTTGAAGAGAAGAGAAGAGAAGGAAGAGACAAAGTAAAAAGAAGAACGAAAACACAAACTCTTTATTAATCTGAAACTTGTTGGTTTTACATCAATACAAAATTGGTTTATATAGAAAATGAAATAATACAAGTGAAGAGTTGTGTTTCTTCCACTTGTGACTTTTGGACCAAACAACATAACTTATAGAACACAACCCTTGACACTTAACTTATATAATTATATAATCATTGATGTAATTATACTAATGTAGAAACTTAATTACGATCAACAGATTACATACGTGTTTTTTTTTCTATTATTGTTGGGTTACAACTGGCCGGTCAATTTAATGTTGGGTTACAACTGGCCGGTCAATTAGTTAAATTCTTACATAATATAAATAGTGAAATTTAATTTCTGGATATGTAAATGAGATTTAATTTCTGGATATGCAAATGCGCCTATCATTTAATAGACTTGCTGTCTACTACTGGACTAAAGACTACTTACACATACATGTTATCTTACATCTTTATTTTATTTTTTTTGTTGGAAGAAGGAAATTATATGAAACATAAGAAATACGTTGATCATATTTAAACTTTACCTTATTATTTTTTCCTTCATTTTTTTGTTGGTCAAATACACTAAATCTTAAGTTCTGAAAGAATCAAAAGTTTTTAAAAGCATTTAAACCTGACTTTTCATAGTTTTGTCATATCTATCAACCCTAGGCATAACAAAATAAGGAATCTTATTATTTAATGAGTTAACTATAGGTAGTACTCTATATTTGTGTAAATATTAATGAATGGTAAATAATTGTGATGTTCTTAGAGATTGACGAAAATATATTTTTGCACATTTGCGACATTGTATGATTATAGAATGGGAAAAATGTCATTTTAATATGGTAAGTTGGGAAAATCGCTAATTAAACATTGAACTTTAGATGTGGTTGATTAAACTTTCAAATTTTTTGTTGACTTTCAAAAAAACCCT
>OVBA01005289.1:0-20345 GCA_900406435.1 Lepidium aucheri
AATCTGGATATTGCAAACAGGGGGAGTGACGGTGTTACGGATACTGAAGCAACGACTTCAGTTCAATCAAATGATGTGGATACTCAAATGATTGACACATCTCATACCTCTTCGATACATGAGTCAAGTGATGCTTCCGCTGCACCACCAAACTCTGATACAGTTTTTGACAATTCTGCTTCTTGTTCTGCAGGTGAAAGTGGCTTGTTTCCTTTAGTTCAACCTCATCATTCTCCAGTCAACGACAATGTACTTGAAAAAACACATACAGTGACATCTTCAGTTGGTACACAATTGCCTCATCCTCCTTCTTAAATTCCGAAGCCTTCATTTAGTGATAATGATCTTCACCAAGCAAGAGTTGAAGAACCTTCTACTGGGACAACAAATACTCCCAAACCGTCTCGTAAATCATCCAGAATCCCTCAACCTTCTGTGAAGTTGAAGGATTACTATCAATATTCTGTCAAATGTGTTCAAGCAAAGTCTGGTTCACTCCAAGGGAACACGAGTACTTCTCTTTACCCCTTGACTGATTTCATTTCTGATGATAAAATGTCTTCTAGTCACAGGAGTTTTCTTTCAAAGATAATGGAAACAAATGAACCCAAACATTTTGCTGAAGCAGTTTGGATTAAAGTGTGGAATGATGCAATGTCAAAGGAAATAGTTGCATTGGAAGTGCAAAATACATGGGAAATTGTGGACCTTCCTCCTAATCGCGTTGCCTTGGGTTCACAATGGGTTTATAAAACCAAATACAATGCAGATGGTACAGTTGAAAGATACAAGGCTCGTCTTGTGATTCTTGGAAATAACCAAGTAGAAGGCGAGGATTACTCTGAAACTTTTGCTTCTGTAGTAAAGTTGACCACTGTTAGATCTCTCCTCAGGTTAGTGGCTGGTCGTGGATGGGACATCTTTCAGATGGACGTAAACAATGCCTTTTTACATGGAGACTTAGAGGAAGAAGTGTACATGAAGTTACCACCAGGTTTTCGTCACACTCAGCCTAACAAAGTTTGTCGTCTACGAAAATCCTTGTATGGATTAAAACAAGCTCCCAGGTGTTGGTTTAAGAAGCTGTCGGATTCATTGCTTAAGTTTGGTTTTACCCAATCCTATGATGACTACTCTTTTTTTCTTTTACACAAAGAATGGAAAAGAGATTCGAGTTTTAGTTTACGTCGATGATCTCCTCATCACTGGGAATGATAAGTATTTTGTTCAGAAGTTTAAGGATTATCTAAGCAGTTGCTTCTCAATGAAAGACTTGGGCAAATTGAAGTATTTTCTCGGTCTGGAAGTGAGTAGAAGCAAACAAGGTATTTTTCTGTCTCAGAGAAAATATGCCTTAGATATAATTGCTGACAGTGGACACTTAGGGACAAGACCGGTTCAGACTCCTCTTGAACAAAATCAAAGACTCGCTGAAGATGATGGTCCTTTGTTATCTAGTCCAACTAAATACAGACGATTGGTTGGCCGTTTGATATACTTGACTAACACACGTCCAGATCTTAACTATTATGTTCATGTGTTATCTCAATTTATGCAGAATCCGAGAGAGGCACATTGGATTGCAGCATTACGAGTAGTGAAGTATCTAAAAGGCTCACCAGGTACAGGAATTCTCCTCAAATGTGATTCAGATCTTTCTTTGACAGTGTGGTGCGATTCGGATTGGGCTTCGTGTCCAATTACTAGACGCTCCTTAAGTGCTTATGTTGTGATGCTTGGTGGATCTCCTGTCTCATAGAAAACAAAGAAGCAAGATACTGTTTCACACTCTTCGGCAGAAGCCGAATATTGAGCAATGGCTGCAGCTCTTCGAGAGATTAAATGGTTTCGTCGACTACTTAGTGAACTTGGTGTTTCTTTAACCTCTCCAGCTCGTTTGTTCTGTGACAGCAAAGCTGCCATACATATCGCTTCAAATCCTGTATTTCACGAGAGAACTAAGCACATTGAATCCGATTGTCATGCCGTAAGAGATGCAGTTCGAGACGGGATTATTAGTCTTCAACATGTCAGTACCAAAGAGCAACTTGCCGATATTATGACCAAAACTTTAGGTCGTGATCAGTTTCAAATTCTTCTGCCAAGTTGGGTGTTACTAACATACACACTCCAACGTGAGGGGGAGTATTGAGTAATGAAGATCATTCTCAGTTGGGAATCTAATGGAGCTCAACATCAAGTCATTACACTCAGCCTTAACACAGTTTTTCTCTGCAATTCTCTACAGAATTCTTTGTATTGTTTATATCCGGTTTGTTTTAAGTGAATTTTTGGTTTACTTTGATAAGTTGGTTTTAATGTAATTCAATTTAGTTGGTTAACTCACAGCCTATATACTTTGAGTTAACGGTTCAATGAAAGGCATCGGGTTTTGTGATTACAACTTCGTCAAAAACCGAAGATCAACATCGCTAGGCAACATGAAACCAAAGCTAAGGTCCATAATTCTATCTATCTCGATACAAACGAACAACCAAATATTTTCCTATTATCAAGACATTCTTGTCACTATTCACTACAACTATGATTGAATCTTCAAATGGAACAAAATCAATGACAGTGAATACTGTTTGTCCTCATTTGAGCAATTATTTTAGCATTTGTATTTTGATTGGTTATACATATTCATAGCAAGCAAAAATCGACCATACTGTCTGAAAGATTACATGAAAATGTAGGATAAGTTTTTAATAATTTATTTTATCTGCCCATACCTTTTTATTAATTATAAATTCTTTTATTCTACCCACTTTCTTTGTCACATGAAACTTATGGACCAATATATTTTGTAGATCTTGAATTGAATCATAAAAAGAAAGGCCAAACATTTTAAAACGTTAAAGTACTTAAATATGCCAATCACTAACTTTAGTTGTCCAAATATTTTTTAAGAATAGTTTATTACTTTTTGTTGCTATTGCTTTTTCTCTTATGTGGAAACCAAAAAGAAACAAACACTAGTCAATACAGTAAACAGCATGTGCTTAATTATTTTAATATTAAAAAAGAGAGTAAATATCGACTATGTAAATAATCAGACTAAGCAGCTTTGAAATTGGATATATGATCAGTATTAATTTGATATAAATCCACATTCTTCCCAATTAAACCGTTAATATATGATCATATTATAATATGGTTTTTCCATTTTATTGGGTATTTTATAAGGAACTTATATTTTGTGAGGTTAAAAATCAAACAAACTAGCCCAGGATGGCCTAGTAGTGTTGTCACTTTACAAATTCTCAAGGAACCAGGAATCAAATCCCCTATTACCTATAGTATAAGGAGGAGAATTAAAAAACCATTAGACTATTTGACAATTAAAAAAAATCAAACAAATTATAATTGATCTAATTGGTGACAACATTTTGAAAAAATGAGCGGTTGAAGCAGGATATATTTTTATTTTGGTAATGTTATTAAATATAAGATGTAATTAGTATAAGGTTCATAACCATCCTTAAAATATGATTAAGATGAGTTTTGTTACAAATTTATAAATAATAATTTAAAATTAATAAAAATTTAATAAAAAATTTAAATAAGCTAAAATTTAATAAAAATATATCAGTTACAAATTCGGTTATTGATTATGTTCCGGTTTGGGTTGGTTTTCAATTTCCATGTAAATAGATTTAGGACACATTCTCGTGTTTTGTCAGGTTCAGTTCATCTATTCGGTAATTTGATTATTTAGATTTTAGGCTTATTCAAATATTTTTATTTCACGGATAGAGTTTGGTATAAATCAAGTTTGAGTTTCATGTATTTTTATTCAAAGTTAATAAAAAAACTCTAATAAGCTAAAATTTGATTTTTGATTTGATTTCAGTTCGAGTTTGAGTTCGCTTTGGGTATTCTGCCCGGTTCATTTTTCAAAAAATTTGAATCAATTTTGGTTCGGGTTTCAGCGGCTGAACACGGATTTAAAAACAAGCTAAATGAACAAGTATTTAACAAGCTAAATGAACACGTATTTAACAAGCTAAATGAACACATTTTTTAAAAACAACCAAAACAAAAAAATCCTATATTATAACGCGAGTATAATCCTAGTCATATGATGAGAGATGAATTAAAATATAAAATTTAAATCAAATAAATATTTATCATTTTTGATATAAAAATAAATATATAGATTGCAATTATGTTTTTTTTGTTAACAAGTTTCCATTGGATCGACAACGACCCGATACATAACCAAATTTCTCCAACTTGAGTTGGGCGGAATTCTAACTCACCATCTGGTATTTAGCTAAATCAAAGGCAAACTTATTGAATCATATATTTCTTGGTATACTATCAAATAACTACTTTTTAAATGTAATGATTACAATTACTATTTTAAAAATAATATTTGCATACCATCAAATAACTATTTTTAGATTGTAAATTAATGATTTTTTTTTCTTAAACTATAATGTGAATCATAAATTGTTACTTAAATAATAACTAATTGTAAGATGCAAAAGTATATAATTATTTGTGTTTATAAACGATAATAGTTTTCCAAAAGGATCATAATTAGCTTTATTTAATAAGAGTTGAAATGACCATAAAAATAAGTTTAAACGACTTGGAGGCGATGATCATAAGTCTAAATGACCATAAAAATCTTGTAGGCGATGAGATACGATCTCTGCATAATCAGAGATTGAATCTTATTGTCTACGAAATTTATGTAGGAATTTGGTTAATGGGCCGGTCTTTGTGATTTATATTGATATTATCGTTCACAAAAAAAAAAACTACTTACAAGTCATTTCAAATCCAGTTAGTTTGTAAATACTCCTTCCGTTTCAAATTAAGTATCATTTTACGATTTTTCACACAATTTAAGAAATTGTTTAATTTGTCTATCATACCCTCATTAATCACATTAATTTACATTAATGCTAATTATTTATATTGTTTTAAGCTGAAGTTATAATAGGTATTTATTGGTTAAAACTACATTGAAAAATGAGAATGACACTTAATTTGAGACAAAAATTTAATCCTAAAATGACACTTAATTTGAAACAGAGAGATTATATCTTTGTAATTGTATGTAACTAATGAAATCCAATTAATGTTGGAAGTAATATCGTGAAACAAGGTTCAGATTTTCGATGAGACTGACACAAGTAGTAGTACTAATTAGCATGAAACATGACATCTTCCGGTCAAAACATAAATAAGTAAAATTAAGTACTCCCTCCGTTTTATAATAAGTGTCATTCTAGCATTTTTCACATAAATTAAGGAAACATATTAAAACTCTATTATACCCTTAGCATTTAATTGACTCTTGACATTTTCTTTTTTGTTATTGGTTAGTAATGAGGTTAAAGTATACCATTTATGCTAAAAGTTACCTCGTAAATTTAAAATGACACTTATTTTGAAACAAAAACAATCTTAAAATGACACTTATTATGAAACAGAGAGATCTTAAAATGACACTTATTATGAAACGGAGGGAGTATTAATTAGTGAGATTATCTAAAGAAAATTTAATGCAATCATTATTATTTCCATTTCACTATATCCAAACCCGTGCAATATTCAGATGCAGCGCACTAACACCAAATCACCATCCAAAGTGCGTATACGCGACTACTTAAAATTGTGATAGTGAAATAACTTCCATATACCTCTTTATTTATTTTCGGTTCGACTTGATAGCTTTGTATTTTTTTGTTTTTGTTTGAATCATTGTTTCCCTGAAATTTTGGTAAAAGGACATATCCGTATGCAATCGGTCTAGATAAGGTTTTGTGATAGATTTTATATGGATATAAATCATCGAGTCTAAGTTATCCGTATACTACAACAAAACATTAAGTTAGCAACGTTTTTTTACAACATTTTAGGGATGATAGAGTTTAGGGATCGTTTGCCAACGCTTTTACGACGAAAAAAAGTTTCGTTATAAAAGCGTTGTAACTTTACAACGCAAAATTTCTTTGTAAAGCTGTAGGCAATTTACGATGAATTTACAATGTATTAACATGTTTGATATAATTCGTTGTAAAAACGTCTTTAATATGCAACGAATTTACAACGAATATTATTTACGACGAATTTACAATGTGTTAACATGTTTGATTTAATTCGTTGTAAAAACGTCCCTAATGTGCAACGAATTTACAACGAATATTATTTACAATAATTTAAAGATGAATTTGAAAATTCGGTGAAAACGTAACACATACATATTGTTGGTTGTAAAAACATCCCTAATTTACAACATGATTACAACGAAAGGTATTTACAATGATATAAAGACGAATTTGCAAGTCTTTTACGATATTTTCTCTTTACGAGTTCTTAAAGACAAAATTTAAAATTAAATATTTGTATTTAGGTACATACCTTGTAAATTTTAATATTAGTTCTTATACGTTCGAATTCTAGTTCTTATACATTCGAATTCGAATTCTAATATTACTACTAATTTTTTGTTATGTAAACCCGCAAATTAATTATATGTTTGGTTTGTCTAATTTATGATCAATTTGTCTAATTTATGATCGGTTTGCTTTAATTAACTTTGATGTGTTCTTATTACGAAATTTAACATTTTCGTCGTAAAATCGTTGTTACATTACAGCGTATTTACGATATTTACGTGTAAAAACAAATTTACGACATTGGTTTATAATTTTATCAATTATAAACTAACTAAGGTTGATAAATTTTATAATTATAGTCATATAATTTATCTATTGATAAAATTAGTAACTAAGGTTGTAAATTTGTTGTTACATGTAAACGTCGTAAATACGTTGTAATGTAACAACAATTTTACAACAAAATTTAAGGATTTCGTTGTAAAATCGTTGTTACATCACAACGTATTTACGATGTTTACGTGTAACAACAAATTTACAACACTGATTAATAATTTTATCAATTATAAATTTTATGATTTATAAAATTTTATAATTTATAAAATTTTATAATTATAACCTAAATAAGGTTGATAAATTTTATAATTATAATCATATAATTTATCAATTGATAAAATTAGTAACTAAGGTTGTAAATTCTTTGTTACATGTAAACGTCGTAAATATGTTGTAATATAACAACGATTTTACAACGAAATTTAAGGTTTTTGTCGTAAAATCGTTGTTACATTACAACGTATTTACGGCGTTTACGTGTAACAACGAATTTACAACATTGATTAATAATTTTATCAATTATAAATTTTATGATTTATAAAATTTTATAATTATAAACTAACTAAGGTTGACAAATTTTATAATTATAATCATATAATTTATCAATTGATAAAATTAGTAACTAAGGTTGTAAATTCGTTGTTACATGTAAACGTCGTAAATACGGTGTAATGTAACAACGATTTCACAACGAAATTTAAGATTTTCGTCGTAAAATCGTTGTTTTATTACAACATATTTACGACCAAAAAACTCTCCTATATATACCCAACAAGTTTCTTCCTTTCTCCTTGCCATTCCATCTCTACTCTTTTCTCTCTCTAAGGTATTCTTTAACTTTTCTCTAGTTTTTTTTCTTCTATTTTTTTGGAATGAAATTTAATTCAGTAGTTAGGTTGGAAGGTAGTAGTTATGATGAAATTTAATACTTAGGAAATGAATTTAGAATTATATTTTTAGATTAGTAATACTCCCTCTGTTTCTTAATATAAGTTGTTTTGCTTGAATGCACACATATTAAGAAACTTTCTATTTTTATATTCTCAACAAAAAGTTCATTATTTTATCTCAACAATTAATTTTAAAAAAAGAGAAATGATTTTTCAAAATAAAAAAATAATTTGTTGTAACTTTTAATCTACTTTTTGTCTTGATTTTGTAAAACAACTTATATTTTGAAACAAAAAAAATCCTCTAAAACAACTTATATTATGAAACGGAGAGTGTACATTATTTCTTTATTTTTGTAGATTTATACTTATGGCTCTCCGTAAGCATACCCGCCGGCATCAACCTCGGGATCCAACCACCGGCCGAGACACATGTTGATTTGAACGAAAGAGCGGCTGAGGAGCAAGAGGCCCGGAGCACAGATTTTTATAATGAAATTTTACACTAGATTTGTGTTTCTAATATTTTTTTGTAAAAAGTATTTATAAATTTTATAAAATCAAAATTTAAATTTAAAACATTTCAAATTTTTTAGTTTACATAAAAAGTATTAAATTAAATTATTAAAAAAAAAGAAATTATCCTATTTCGTCTCTATTTAGTTGTAAAATATTTTGTTCTGATTTATTTGTAAAACATATTGTCCCAAATTTGTTGTAAAATTAGCCTCTCTAATTCGATGTAAATTTGAATTCGCTAATATGTTGTAAAGGTTGTGGTTGTAAAATCGTTGTAAACTGTGCGATGTGAATTCGTCGTAAAATTACCAACAAATTCACATCGCTAAGTTTATAACTATTTTACAACGATGCTGGTACTCGTAAAGTTTACAACGATATTACAGCGTATGTTTTACAACGAAGTTACAACAATTACATGCGCTTGCAAAATTACCAACGATTTTACAACAAAACTCTTGTTACGACGATCGTATTACAACGAAACATTGTTCATCCCTAATTGTAAACCATGTTTACAACGAATTAGATACGAAAATTGGTGTTGTAACCTGCATGTCTTCTTGTTGTGGTAACTATAAACCATCTGAGAAAACGTTTATTACTACCTAGCTATGTATAGTTTTTATCAATTTCAAAGTTTTCTAAATATGTTTTGGTTTTGTTAATTTAAAATTGGGTATTGTGCATAAGTGAAAGAATCATAATATATTGAAATTTTGAGTTATATTATTATTATTATTATTATTATTATTATTATTATTATTATTATTATTATTATTATTATTATTTTAATGTGAACCCTAATTATGAAACAAAAAATACATCTTGGACATCGGTCTTGTGCAAATGCACTCTTTGTACATCTTAACGGTCGGACCATTCACAAGTTCGATTCTCCTATATGTTGCAGGAATCTAAGTCATATTTATTTGTACACACCTTATACAAATATAGACCTATCTAAATATCCATTTTAATATTGAGAAAGATAGCTTATCTATGGGATGGATTTTTCTTAGGGAAATAGTTCTTGCTCCTCCCATAATTAAGATCTATAAGTCCCTTAGTTATAGTAATAAAGTTTGTCCATAGTCAAGTGGTTAAGTCTATTTATGCTATTTTTCTATAAATTTTGATTCAAAAAAGTCGTGTAATTTTTGTATGATACTATTTGATATTTTAGATGAGAAGTTAGACTATGAATTTGACTTAATCAATCCAATTATTAAAAAATAAAATAATGTGTAAATTGTCTGTAATTTTTCTTCCTTATTTTTTTGGTCGGCATCCGAAGGTGACATGGGAAGTGAATTATCGAGCGGAAGACCTGCCTCCAAATCAATACCTGCATCATTATTGTTTTTATTATTTTTTGACCCCAAAAAAAAGTCA
The DNA here is from genome assembly GCA_900406435.1 of Lepidium aucheri. Taxonomy (NCBI): domain Eukaryota; kingdom Viridiplantae; phylum Streptophyta; class Magnoliopsida; order Brassicales; family Brassicaceae; genus Lepidium; species Lepidium aucheri. The sequence continues at coordinate 9,500 of OVBA01005289.1, forward strand.
TTATTTATGACATACTAATATTCTTTTATAGTAACATGACATTTACTAGTATTAAATTATATTGCTACTTTTAAAATTACATGCACCTCAACCATTCTCCAACAAATTGTCTTCTCAAAATATATAGAAGAAGTACATATATATTATTAACCGAAAAAAGTATATATCACATGTTATCGGCTACATAGAACAACAATTAATCACATGTATTGATAAAGTTACTGTTATTATCATATGACGCATTAATGATATAATCCGGTGTTCGAGGACCAACCTCACGTAAGATCCTCCCGGAATTTGTCTACTAATAAATCTTTTTTTTAATCAATCGCATAGTTATCTTATCGGAGTATAGGAAAAGGAAACTAAGAAAATGTGTTTTGAAATTTAACACCATAGAAACTAGAGAGAAATTAAGTCTTTTTGAACAATGCATCTTTCTTTTGGAATTGTTTTATTTGTAATTGAATAAAATTGACAAAAAAAAGAAGAGAGAAATCAAATTACTGAAACCGTTCATAAGTATATTAATATTAGTAAAACTATAATTTTTTTTATTCTTTAACAATATTTATCGATCAAATTGTTGATAATTTTTAAATTTTATGTAAACCAAAATCTTAAATTTATAATTAAAAATGTATTAATGTATATAAATATTCTCTCTATTTTTATAGTTGATGTTTTAGGTTTTTCACACATATTAAGAAAACATTAATTATTTTATTTTTTCTAAACAAAATATGTTTTATCATAACTTCCAGAATAATCTAACCAATCACAAATCAATCTGTAGAATTTAAATAGTCAAAAACACATTAAATTTTGCATAAAAATTTTCAAACATTAACTAAAATGAAACAAATTATTTTTATAAAACATCAAATAAATGAAAACTGAGAAAATATTATTTATAGAAGTTACACTATATTATGACCATATTAAAATGGTGTTTTTTTCATGTAAAGGCCCATTACATTCGATATTTATACATTTTTCAGTATTTATTAGGCTCATGAACTCTACAATAAACGTCGAATGTTTTTTGTGCAATGGTTTTTATTAAATAAGCGTTGCAAATAAGTATTCAAAAATAAACAAAAAAGAAAAGGCTGAGATTTTCGATGTAAACAAGAATGAAGATTTTTGATGTGACTAACATAATAAGGGATAGTATAAAATAAGAAGACGTCTTCAAAACAAATATCGAATCGTAATATATAAAATTTAATGTGAGCAAACCAATTATAAGTAAAACTAATTATCAAAAAAGAAAAGAAAGAACAATCAAAACTGAGCATCAGATAGTAGCCATCGTATTAAAGTGCATTCAACGTCCATAATCCCTATAAGATGACTATTCACAATACGTGATGGTGACAAATCACGTTCATAAATCTTAATGAATCATGCATTATTTTTAAAAGACTACAAATTGCACATCATTAACCTTTTTTTGTGTGTGTCAAACACAACCCTTTAATTGATAAATAAAGTACCGACATAGTATTTGCTGGAGCAATATTCAATAGTGTTGATGAGGGTCAGAGAATGAGAGCACATAGCAATACTCCTAATCCAACAAGAATGTATTCGCTTGAGCATTCATACATAAAAAGGAGATGATTAATACAAGGTTCATCTTTCAAAATTTTCAGACCCAATAAAAACGTATTTGCTTGAGCATTGATACATAAACCCGATAAAACTTCACTAAAAATGATAAATAAAAAGAGAGAAAGAGGATTTTCTTGTCAGATTCCTCTAGACGGTATTATCTTTTCTCATGAGATTTCATTAACAAAGTAGCTGAGTAGTTTATAATAAATATATATATATATATATATATTGCATAATCCATCCAATAAAAGTGGAATGAAAACTCAATCCAGATAATATCTCTTTAATGAGATCTCATTCCAAACGGTCGTAAATCTTACTCATATTGATTTCGACCGCAATTGCATCTTGAATTTTTACTTGGGAGACTTTATGCTTGTGCAAAATTTCATTAGTGATAATAACATTTTCTCTAATTGTTCTGCATGGAATGAAAGTTTATTGGTTCCTTGAGATTATGAAAGGTAGAACCAACTTAATGCGTTTGAAAAGAACCTTTGATATCACCTTATAATTGAAGCTATAAAGGGCTATGAGTCTATAATCTGCAACCTTTTGTGCATTTTAAATTTTAGGGATCGCTTTGATAAAATATTGCATTCAGTGATCATGTCATAATATTAGAAGTAAACAAATCTGATGTAACTTTTATTATTGCAAGATTAACAATATCACAATTTTCTTGGAAAAAAAAAGCTAAAAAACCATCAGGTCCAGGTACTTTGTCAGCGTGAATAGAAAAAGTTGCATCCTTAATAACCTTTGAGGCGGGGAGTTTAATCAATCTTTGATTTTGAGCTTCATTAATTTTCTATTTGATTGCATCTCTTACTATTTCCCAACTTGACACACTTGTAGGTGAATAACGATTGATTAGTGACACTATTTCAAATAGATATTTAAAAAACTCGTTGAAATAAAAATCATTAAAAAATAAACGATTAAGATAAAGGTTGGTAAAACAAAAAAGTTGTGATGAAAAATTAATATTAATTGGTGAATGAAATAGTGTAATGAGATTAAAAGAAATTAGCAAGCCAAAAATTAAATATTTTTTTAATTGCATTATTAACAAAAACATAAGTGAAAAATGTATAAATAACGTGGCCCAAAAAGACAACACTCACAAAATTAACAAAAACATGTATAATGGTTAGTGTGTAAAACACAAATGAAGGTTTTTGTGTCAACAATAATTGGATCGACAAGATTCGATTTATAGTCAAATTGTTTTAACTGAAACATGGTGAGATTCAAACTCACTTTGTTGTGCCAAACTAGATCATGAGCAAATTAACTCGGTCACCTGCTTTTTGATATACAAATGAATACTCCCAATTGAATAAAACAACAAATTGCAGTTTATTTACTCCATCATTTAATAAAAACGATGATTATTTCTCAAATACCTATAAATAATCTGTTCGAAAATGGCTTTTTATATGACAACACTTAATTTCAAACAATTATCATTTCCAAAGAACCATGTTAATTGTTGATTTCAAATAAAATAGAAATTAGTAATAAGATAAGCATATTGTTTGTAAACAATCTTTCCATCTATACTATCGATCAAAACCTTTATAGTCCAAAACTGTATGTATATATCTTCTTTGATTTACTCTATCATTTTTTCCTTCTATAGATTGAGAGAGGACAACAAATACCTTTGTATTCCGGTGAAATTTCAAAGGTTTGTTGATGATTTTCCTCAACTATTACCACAATAAAACACACAAAAAGTCAAGTCAAGTATCAAATCAGAAATTGATAATATGTCATTACATGGAAGAGTGAAGATCATAAACCGTTGAAATTTAAGACAATTAACAAAATAAATTGTGTAGTTTCTAGATTTATTAATAAGGAATGTCGTTGAGTTGGGTCATAAATAAACACAAACGCAATGGCTAACGTGCACGCCATTTATAGATTTGTATGTAAACTTCAACCCTCGATCATCGCGTTTACTATTTGCATGAAATTATTAAGTTTGACAACTCATATTTATCAATATTTGTGATCAATTCATTAACCACGTAACCTGTATTTAATTTTGAATTATAGCTTTCACGTAACATATATCATATTCTATTCTAACCATTTTATTATAGTTTACTATATGATCCACAAAATATTTTAAAATTTTATCTTATAATATAAGGGTTTGACATTTTCTACAGAAATTATTAATAAATTCAGATAAACCTACAAAAGAAGTGATTCTTTTCCCTTCTAGAAAAGACACTTTAATTAGTTATTTTTTAAAAATTATTTTATCTGAATATATAGTAGTTTGAGAAAGAAATAGAATCTGAATATTACAATATTTTGAATGAAAATACCTCTATGACTAGTTATCAAAAGACTATCGTATAAGGTCAATGAACAGGACTTTAACAAGAAAAGAAAAGAAACTAAAAAAGTCATATTTTACTTAGTCCAAAAAATGAAAAAATTATAATTTGCCTACCTGAATAATTTAACTATACAGCTAAGATTTTATCTAGATGAGATAACGGTATAAACAAGTGACGTGTATTTTTTTTTCTTTTAGGAAAAAAATATTTACATAGTGAAAAAAATCTTTTAAAAAAGAAGATAATCGTAAATCGTTAAAATCGTTATAAGTAGTGTTTAGTTTTGTGGTAGATGATAAATTCACTAAAGGTTGACATATTTACACATTTCGAAATCGAATCTTAGTGTCTACATTATATAAAAACTTGGCTAATGAACTGATTAGTAATAGTCCAATATTGAGAAAAAAAAAAACCGATGTATACTATTTTGGGTAATGCAAACCGGATTATGAATCTAGACGGTGAATTTAGACGTCATAAGATATATAATTCAGAATGAAATTTTACATTATTACGATATTTAATACGAATGTAGGGACAACCAAATTCAAAAGTAACTCCAGTTAAAGAACGGATAAGAAAAGAGACAAGCATCCACTAACTATATGTCATAATAAAAAATGTTACACACACTTTTAATATTATATGCCAATTATAAAGTCTATTTACAATATCCAATTAAATAAAAAACGAATAAAGCAATAAAATGAAAAAAAAAGAATAAAAAAACAAAAATGAAACGTGACCCAAAAGGTAAAGACGGAAACTGACCTCTGGCTTTCCTTCTCCTCCATTACTTAAGGAATATATAATCAGCTTCCCACTACTTAGTCTTCCATTCGAAGCCACATAAAGCAAAACATCAGAGAGAAAAAACAAAACTAATCTCTACGCAAAAGTTGCTCTGTTTTTCTTTTAAGATGACTATGTCGGAAAACCAGAGAAATTTGGAAGCTGGATTATTACTAAGGAAGCATCAAAACGACATCAATGAATGTCGTATTACTGCTTGTCTTCTCTTCAGTACTTTTGTTTCTGTTTGTGGCTCTTTCTGCTTCGGTTGTGTGGTTAGTTTTCCTTTATTCATCATCTGTCAATACTAATATGAATCTGAAAACAAATTTAAATATCTGGGTTTTGTGTTTATACAGGCAGGTTATTCATCTGTTGCACAAACAGGGATCACAAATGATTTAGGTCTCTCTGTTGCACAAGTAAGAATCAGATCAATCAATCATTGTTTTGTTCTTCTTGTCAATTTTGTTTAATTCTTCTAATTTATCACAACTTCAGTACTCGATGTTTGGTTCAATCATGACTTTTGGAGGGATGATTGGTGCTCTCTTCAGTGGAAAAATTGCAGATCTCATCGGTCGAAAAGGGGTAAAAATCTTCATACAAAAAATGCTCTGTTTCATGATCATGTTCTTATATTTGTTTCGTTTAAACAGTCATTATGGTTTGGTCAAATATTCAACATCTTCGGTTGGCTTGCAATAGCATTTGCTAATAACTCCATGTGGCTTGATATTGGAAGACTCTCTTCAGGATTTGCTGTTGGTTTATTTAGCTATGTGGTAATAATAAAATAATTAATCTCTTACTTTTTCTTTCATTTTCATTATTTATGTAATATAGATCTATTAATCGTTTTTACTTACTCTGTTTTGTTATCTCTGTTGTAACAGATACCAGTTTATATAGCAGAAATAACACCAAAACATGTCAGAGGAGCATTTGTATTTGCTAATCAGGTAATTAAGACTAATCACAGAATAATATAATATAGTCATAAAGGTTATGAATATATTTATTTACTAATATATATTCTGAAATGGTTTTATGTTATTACAGCTGATGCAGTGTTGTGGTTTGTCATTATACTATGTCATTGGAAACTTTGTTCATTGGCGTCACTTAGCATTAATTGGTAAGCTTCTAAGCCAAATTTTATTTTTTTTATTAATTAAATGATGTATTGATTAATTTGAGTTTATCGGTTTCTGTCTCAGGTGTGATTCCATGTGTTTTTCAAGTTGTGACTTTGTTCTTCATCCCAGAATCACCAAGAATGCTGGTATGTTTTAGTTTAATGAAAGTTTTGATCTATTTATATATGGAAGTGATGAATTTTAATGTGATTTGTATTTGTTATGTAGGGAAAATGGGGACATGATAAAGAATGTAGAGCTTCATTGCAGCGACTTCGTGGAGATGAAGCAGATGTCACTGAAGAAGCCGACACTATCAGAGTACTGCAACTTTTGTTTTTCTAACTTTTTTGTTGTTTTCAACATAACTTGACTAACGAGTAATGACCGACCATTGTTTTTGTAGGAAACTATGAATTTGTTTGATCAAGGACCAAAATCAAAGATTATGGATTTGTTTCAAAGAAGATATGCTCCATCTGTTGTTGTAAGTTATTCTCAAATCTGTTAAATTTCCTCAAGTACTGTTACTTAGTCTTTCAAGTATTTGACATGTTTTGTGTGTGTGTTTTCAGATTGGTGTGGGGCTTATGCTTCTGCAACAGCTGTCTGGAAGCTCAGGGCTTACTTACTATGTCGGTAATGTATTTGACAAAGGTGGTTTTCCAAGCAGCATTGGCTCAATGATTCTTGCAGTTATCATGGTATGTATTTACTCATAGTATCATCTTTAGCCTTCATAAATCATTACCAAGAACTACACTTATGCTAACTTCTTCTGGTTTTGCAGATTCCCAAAGCTCTTTTAGGTCTGATCTTGGTTGAGAAAATGGGACGCAGGCCGCTTCTATTGGTACACAATACGAATCTAATGTCAATTGAAGCAAATGAGTTTTTTTAGCATCATTTTTAACATATGAAATGATATGTCAATTACAGGCTTCTACTGGTGGAATGTGCTTCTTCAGTTTGCTTCTTAGTTTCACCTTCTGCTTCCGGGTAATAACATAAAACGATTTGTTTTGTACCAATGATTGAATTCTTAAATTGTTTACTTATCGACTTTTCCTTCTTCGACAGTCTTATGGCATGCTTGATGAGCTCACTCCGATGTTTACATGTATCGGTGTAATTGTAAGTTATATCAAATCTTTTCAACATATATATTCAAAAAACGCCTAGTATAAAGATTGATCTAATCTCACATAACACAAAAACAGGGTTTCATATCTGCATTTGCTGTCGGAATGGGAGGCTTACCATGGATCATCATGTCTGAAATATTCCCAATGAATGTTAAAGTTTCAGCTGGGACTTTAGTTACTTTAGCCAACTGGTCCTTTGGTTGGATTGTATCTTTCGCTTACAACTTCATGCTCGAATGGAACGCATCAGGTATATACACATACATAGCTTATACATATTACCAGGAACCAACTCGAAATAAGAAAACCAAATCTAACCCGACAAAAAACCTGAAAAGTCTTATATTCTGAGCATTCGGGTATCCGACCAAATCAGATCCGTATATCCGACAAAAATCGGATTCGGGTATATTCGAATGCTCTTAACATACATATTAGTATTAGGGTTTATAAGATCATTAATAAATAAACACTTAAGCTATATTAGATCTTTATTTGATTTGGGATGTTTTTGTTTTACAGGAACATTTTTGATCTTCTTTGGTGTATGTGGAGGGGGTATGGTCTTTATTTATGCAATGGTACCTGAAACTAAAGGAAGAACATTAGAAGAAATACAAGCTTCTCTTACAGATTTTCTACAATGAGTTTTATAAAGTTGTATACATGTTCATAGTAATTTTTTGTGTGTGGGGGTATAGTTTTTTTTTGTTTTAAATTGTTACCTCATTTGATGCAATAGAGAAGAAAAAAAAAACATAAGATTCTAGCTTTCTCTCTTCAAGTTACTCTCAATTATTGTATAGTATGTTCCTTCTCAAGCAGAAACAAATAAAAATAAAAGAATTTATTTTAATAATTTATCCTTTTGCTTTCAATTTTAATTTTTTTGTAATTAATTGCACTTTAACTACAGTATTTGCTACCAAATACGAATGAATCTACTAAGTACAGTTCTCTAACAACACACGGGTTTCTACTTTTAGAAAATTCGATTTGGATTCATATGTTTTGTATATATTCCATATTTCACGCTCTATTCATACACAAATAATGATCCGTTTAGATTTTTTCTTTCTCGATAACACTCGAGTCTTTTCTTGTTACAAACATTAAAGTTTAAATAAACAATAATGATATAGTGACAAAAAAAAAAAGACAATAATGATGAAAACATATTAGACAGTGACACAACCACAGTAAGTCAATTCTTATCCTCTAGAAGGAGAGATATATACTCCAAGACGAGTTATTTGCTTAGTCATGAAAACGAAGTTTTCTAAATCTCAACATCGTAATAATCTATACTTGTGCCAACCACATTTATGGTTAGGTCAATTACATCTGATTTTGCAATACCCATAAATATCAATTCTTTTCTTTTCATGTTGAACTATATTTCTGACCTTTCAATTCTATTTCACCTTTTTTTCTTTTTGTTAGTCACAAAAGTATTAAATTTTTGGTACGTAGATGTTTTTATAATACTATAAATAATCATAGTTGACAACTTGCAAGTATGTGACATAATTTGTGAAACAGAATCACTTTTAAAGGTTATGTATTAAATAATGGGAGAGTAAGTGGGATGATATCATGATCTGCCTTTATTTTGTTATCACGCTCTCGTCGGTGTGGTTTGTTTCCAAATTGTCAAAGTTGTTCTAGCGTATTACTAACTGATTAGACAAATATTGTTGTCTGTTAGAACTCCTTGACTAATCAATGCCTTCTTTTCGTAACTCAAAAGTTCATATATTTTATGGAATTTTTCTGGAGATGATGTCTATCGAATTCAAGAGTTTATTTAAGATCTCCTAATAATATACTCTATCTGTTTCTTAAAAAGTGTCATTTTAGGTTTTTCATACAAATTAACAAATGATAGAAAAAGTCGTTTATATCCCGAATAACTAAAAATAATGATTTGCTAGATTTTATGTTCTAAATTTTTATTGGAGGTTAAAATTGGAATTCTTTGTTAAAAGTTACATTGAAATTGTAGAATGACACTCTTTACAAAACATCTTTTTTTCTTCTAGAATGACACTCTTTACAAAACGGAGGGAATATAAATTTTGGAGCTCATAAATACTGAAAATATAGTGTAGTAAAATGGTGTTTAGGTTTCTTTATAAAATGAATAACTAAGATTCAAACCAATTTAAGTAATTTTGCGGAATTGATTTTTTAAATCAAAAATATATATAAAAGAAGAAGAAAGAAATCTTTGTTAGGTTTTATAAAAAAGAAATCGAAAAAATCATGATTGAAAAAGAAAAATTAAATTTGAAAACGAAAAAGTATCTTGAGTTTATAAGTAATTGTTCTATTTTAAATTTTGACAAATATATATATATATATATATATATACCTAAACAGCTGTTAGTTTGTCCTATCTTTTATTTTATACGTATGTATATTTATTTAAGAGATAAAAATTTATAGAAAAAGCTTTTAAATTATTATGTACCTGAATAATTTCTTATTACATATGCCTCATAAATTTTTTATGATATTAACTAGATGATGTCCCGTACTATGCACGAGTTAGGTAATGTTTGTTTGTTTTATTTATTTATTTTATGGTTTGATTTGTATGTGTAAATTTATTAATTACTTAATAATATATATATTTGATATATTAAAAATAAATTTATAGTGATCACCAATATCTGTTGTACACAAAATATATTTTTTATTTCTGTTTACTTAAGTTTTGATGAATTATAATTTTACATATAAATTTTTTTGACTCGTGTTATTTACGTTTTGACTCATGTTCATTTATGATTTATATTCGTTTATAACTTAATTTTTAGACCCATATTTATTTAGGGTTTTGACCCAGTATTTATTTAGATTTTAGGATCAGTTTAATTTTGCTGTGTTATACATTATCGATAGAACACATATTTTTATTTATAAATATCATAAGTAATTTATCAAGTATATACTAATATATATAGTTTTAAACTCGTATACATTTAACTTTGTAGATTCATGCATATTTTTGTTTTATTGTATCAATTTGACATATTTTTATTTATTAATATTTTAATCAATTCAGCAAGTATCTCTTATATAATAAAAGCATAACATTAACCTAAGTACCGTGTTATATTGTCTGTTTTGGACTATGTTGTATTGTTACTAGAAAATATTATCACATAATATTTGTCACACAGTTATATTCTGATAAAATTCTATAATTAATTAATAAGAGATTATTTTTCCTAAGAGATTATCATAATTATATCCTTATCCTACGAGATTATCATAATTATATCCTTATCCTAATCGATATTTGTTAAAAACAATCCTCCTAATCCTAATAGGAAAACTAATAAACAACATATATTTAAGACCCGACCCACCTAGGACAATTATCACAATTCTCAAACAATTCGAAATTAAGATTTGAATATCACAATTATCACAACATCTATTTAACTATTTAAGATTTTATTTTCGTTGGTTTAAAAAAAATCTCTAACCAATTAAGATTTGAATTTTGTTTGTTAAAAATGAAATTTTAACCAATACCATATTATATGTTTGGATTAAAATTGGTTGATTTCCCTGAATTACTTGAAAGACGACTTAAAAATATCTATTTTATAGGTAAGTAATAATTTTTTTAACAAAATATTATTTTTGATTGTAAGTATTAATTATTATAAAATAATAATATTGATACATAAAAGACATTATATATCTTATAAATTTTATCTATAATCAAAATTTTAATAAATATATTTATTAGAATATATATATATATATATAT
>OVBA01005290.1:0-20345 GCA_900406435.1 Lepidium aucheri
TAAGAGTCACATTAAAGTATTTTCAAGAAGTGCGAAGAAGAAGACAAGGGATTGGGACCAAGACCAAGACCAAGACATTCAAGACCTTCAAGAACTTCAAGAAGCTGAGCAAGAGGACCAAGAACCGTCAAGACTTGAACTGAAAGCAACCAACAAGCTTGGCCTTTCATTCGGTCCAACAAGGTATGTTTTATTTACAATATAAATGTCTTTGCAGGTCCATCAAGCCCAATGGCTCCAGCCTCTTAGATTAGAGAGTCTTAGAGTCCATTGGCTTTTAAATTTTTTTTAATAAAAGGCCAAGTCTTCAGCTTGTGAAGCAAGACCATACGAACACTTAGTATTTTCCGCATTTCTTTTGTTGTTTTGTTTCTTGTTGCTTGTTGTTGGGCTGCGACCCATCTTTGTTTTTATTTCTTTTTGGGTTTGAGTCGGCCCTTTAGGGCTAGATGATAGGACCATTATATAAGGTCCCCTTGCAGCCTTGTATTCATTTTTAACCTATTATCAATAAAGATCGAACTTTCTTCTACTTAGAAAACCTAGCCGTTGGAAGCTTAACCGCTTTGTTCAATTGTGCAAACTACACCAAGTGATCTCGTGAGGATTCCCCTTGATCAGAAGTGTGTCCGAGTGTATCAAGAAGCCTCCATTCTTCTTGTGGATCACTCTTCAATCTACCAACTTCCGCACCACATCTACATCTTCGCAAAGGAAGCACTTTGGTTTCCCTTTGATTGAGATTCATTCCAATCAACCTTAGAGAAGCACCTTGAGGCGTGTATCAGCGTGCAACTAAATCTGTGTGGCGGAAAAATGTGTAAAAAAGGCATAAAGACTCAACCTTCTTGTCATATTTTTGGTTTAAATATGAATCTTCAAACCATGTACTCTTTACTTGCTCGGTTTCAAGACATATATGGGCTTTATCAGAACTCCCTACCCTTCAAGATGGTTTTGATTCCGATTCTCTATTCTTTAACTCTCACTATGTTTTAAAATGTATGAAGAATACATATATCACTTGGGAGGTAAGGAAGAACATACCTTCGATCATTTGGTAAACTTGGAGAAATCAAAACTCCTCTATTTAAAGGCATCTTCTTTAATGCGATGGAAGTCAAAAAAAAAGTTTTGGAAGATACTCAAAAATAGCATGATGCATCTTCAGATATGCCTCTTTTGAATGGAATGGGGATCCCAAAGATTGTGGTTAAGAATGTTAAGTGGCATCCTCCACCTCCGGGTTGGCTTAAGTGTAACATAGGGAGCTCTTGGTCTAAGTGAAGTTAGGAGGTGCTGTGTGGACCATCAGAGACCACCTATGTACGGTCCTTTCCCGTAGTAGACGAGCCTTTACGAGTATACACTCTCTCATGGAGATCAAATTCTCTTTCATGCTTTGGTCCTTCGAAAGCCTTCACTCCCTCAAAGTAGCTAAGGTGGTCTTTGTTTCAGAAGACTCTAAGCTTATCAATGTGGTGGCTTGTCCTAGAGCTTTCCTAACCAAAGCCTTCTTCAATGGAGAACTTGATCAAGCAATATCTCGCTTTCTTGAGGCTAATCTCTCCCTGAAACAGCAAATATATAATTTTTTCTTATAGCTTCATCTGTAACTCGGGATAACAAGAGACAATCTTATGTGGCTCGTGGTTCTTATGCTTGGCTCTAATCGTTATTTGATTCTGAGTAAGATCTACGTCGGCTCTCTATTTGTTTGGTTGCTGTATCGTGTTTGTTGTTGTCTTTATATCTTTACAGGGTGCAAGTGATGGTAGGTGAGCAAGTTTTATTCCATGTGCTCATTAGGTAACCTTTGGACTTTTGTAGAAGGAATTAACAAAGAAAAAACAATGGTGCATGATTCTAATGTTGGTAAGCAAAGGAAAAATTAATATAGTTGAAGAAATGAAAAAAACACAAAATTGATAATAAAAAACAGACCGTTCGACTTGAAAAAAAATATTTTACGTCAAATTCAGTAGTATTGATCCTGCTCTGGAAATTCAGTAGTATTGATCTTAGGATTTACCCAAATGGTTCATAATATATAGGGTTTTACTCAACTAGTGTATAATTATTGATAGTTACTAAAATTGTTCATAATTTACTAGACTAGTGTCATATTTTAATTTAAATACCATTTTACCCTTTTGTTGTTTGAAAAAAAGTAATTACGAAAAAGCGATTAATGAAAACTGCCACATCATCAATTCGCAAAGTTTAAAGTCTACCAAACTAAACGAGGTCATGTGTAGTAGACTTTACATGAGAAGGTAGACTTTGTGAAATGTAAACTATCCTTTGTATTAGACATAAATGTCATGATTTTCAGGCGGAAAATATATGTGTAGTAGACTATAAATCCTAGTTTAGTAGACTTTGATGGCCTTCATGGTAGACTTTGTTTTATGTAAACAATCCTTTGTAGTAGACATAAATGTGTGGATTTTGAGGCGGAAAATCTACGTGTAGTAGACTTTAAACCTAGTGTAGTAGACTTTGTTTTATTTTAACAATCCTTTGTAGTAGACTTTAAAGTCTAGATTTTCAGGCGGAAAATCTACGTGTAGTAGAGTTTAAATCCTTGTGTAGTATACTTTGTTTTGTGTTAACAATCCTTTGTAGTAGACTTAAAATGCTAGATATTCAGGCGGAAAATCTATGTGTAGTAGACTTTAAATCCTAATGTAGTAGACTTTGTTTTGTGTTAACAATCCTTTATAATAGACTTAAAAGTCTAGACTTTCAGGTGGAAAATCTTAGTGTAGTAGACATTAAATCCTAGTATAGTAGACTTTGTTTTCTGTTAACAATCCTTTGTAGTAGACTTAAAGGTCTTGATTTTCAGGCGGAAAATCTACGTGTAATACACTTTAAATTGTGTAGTAGACTTTGTTTTGTGTTAACAATCCTTTGTAGTAGACTTAAAAGTCTTGATTTTCAGGCGGAAAATCTACGTGTAATAGACTTTAAATCATAATGTAGTAGAATTTGTTTTATGTTAACAATCCTTTGTAGTGGACTTAAAAGTCTTGATTTTCAGGCGGAATATCGACGTGTAGTAGACTTCAAATTCTAGTGTAGTAGACTTAGGTTTATGTTAACAATCCTTTGTAGTAGACTTAAAAGTCTTGATTTTCAGGTGGAATATCTACGTGTAGTAGACTTTAAAGGCTAGTGTAGTAGACTTTGTTTTATGGTAACAATCCTTTGTAGTAGACTTAAAAGTCTTGATTTCTAGGCAGAAAATCTACATGTAGTAGACTTTTTTTGTGTTAACATTCCTTTGTACTAGACTTAAAAGTCTTGATTTTCAGGCGAAAAATCAACGTGTAGTATACTTTAAAGCCTAGTATAGTAGACTCTGTTATATATTAACGAGCCTTTGTAGTAGACCTAAATGTAGTAGAGTTGTGTAGTAGACCTTGCGGCCATCATTGTAGTAGACTCAAATCTCTGTGTAATAGACTATCAATCCTAGTAGACTTTGTGTCCATCATATTAGACTTTAAGTGCTTCATGGTAGACTTTCATTTGCTGTGCAGTACAACAGTGTGGTAGACTTTGAATATTTAACCTAGAACTAAAAAGACAATTTTGCCCACCAATTATTATTCCCACCTGCGCCTACCAACCTCTTTCTTTTAGTAAATGTGGCCGTACAACAGATGCTCCATTGTTAAAGCTCGAAACCATTCATCACTCCTCCATTGTTGTTGATTTCTTCTTTCCTGGGTATGGATCAAATAATATTAGTTTGTGGGAATTGGATAGAGGAGAAAAAAGAGTGGGTTTTTAAGGTTGATAATTCTTACGTATGTATAATTATTGGAGCGGGTGAAGATGATAGTTTCGATGATTTCCTCAAGATTGTGTATGAGGATTTCGGCATCAATCATGAGATTTATGAGGTAAATTTTAGTTACATGCCCAAAGGTCTCGTGCAATACCTTCCCAAAGATATTCCTCCTGTCATTGTTAATAACAAGAGGCAATTGGGAGGATTTCTACAGCAATGTCAAAGGGAGACTACTCATCTGTGTGTACAGGTGGTACGCATGCCGACTATAGGTGTAGAGCAATCTGAAGTCAAAGCTAGATTTGACAGTAAATGTGGTGGTATGTTTGATGAATTATCCCAGAAATTTGGTGGACTTTCACAGAATGTTGGTGGACCTTCGCCTGACTTTGGTGGACTTCCACAGAATGTTGGTGAACCTTCAACAAACTTTAGTGGACGTTCACAATACAATATCAAAAAGGAAGCTGGCCATGTCAAAGAGGATGGTGATGCAGAATTGAGATTCAATTATTACGAGGATGAGGATGGTGCTAGCTCTGGTGATGACGATTTCATAAGCATTCGCAGAAAGGTTAAAGAAGAAAACAATTTGAGGTTATCTGATCAAAAGAATCAGTTGGGAATTGATGATTATTTGGGTATAGAAATGAGGTCATTGCAATTACCTGTTGGACAAGTTTACTCGACTAAGCACGATATGGAAACAAGGCTAAAGATCCTCTTAATTATCGAGAGTTTTGACTTTGATGTTGTATCTTCTTTGCCAGTGTTGTTGGTGGTCCGATGTTGGGTTCCAAACTACAAATGAAGAGTACAAGGTTTGTTTGTTGATGAGAGTCAATGTTTCCACATCAGAAATTATTGTCATGTACACCCTTGCTCAGTAACCGAGAGATCAGGCCGTGCTCGCCAAGCTACTCCCGATATTTTAAGATGTTTATATTTGGATTTTGTGGAAGGTGTGGATCATTCTGTTCTTCCATGTCATGTGGCCGAAGCATTGAACAAACGTTTTGGAATAAAGGTACAACACTGACTTTTTGGTAGACCCTAAGATTAGTTTGGTAGACATTACAATAGACTTCTATATCAATGTGGTAGACTTTGAGTTCAAATTTGTTTGGTAGTTTGATAGATATGAAAATAGACTCCTATTAAAGTGTGGTAGACTTTGAGTTTGGTTGACTCCTACTAAAATGTGGTAGACTTTAAATTTACTCGCACATATGTATGCGATCACAAAATTAAGTTGCCAAAAAATGACCTACATAATAAGTTTACCAAAAGTAAGTCCACTAACAGGTAACTAAAGTCTACCACTCGAGTATAAGATCTTTAGTTACTGAGATAAGAATGGCCTCATCACACACTTGCTTATGATGCCCTGTATTGGTATAAGAAATAATATCTTTTGTACGGATCTCATTCAGCATCTCAACTGCGTACTTCATTCTGATGAACGGTGTATATTTATCCTCTATTCCATCAAAATTGCAACCTAAGGCAAGAAACTCAATATATTTTAGTGTAAAAACTCCACAATCACCTCCTTGTGTATTCTGTGGCACTGACTTGACCCTATACACCTGGTATTGTTTGGTACTGATTTCTGGTTTCATGTGTTCCAGTGCGAAATCCCTGATCATCCGTGAAATCATCCTTGAGTACGCCCTACCAACCATAACAAGTATAATAAAGTCTACCAAACTACATGTTAAGGTCTACCAAATGAATTTAGAGTCAACTAGACTAACTACAAGTCTACCAAATTGCGTTCGGAAAATCTACCAAACTGCATTCGGAAAGTCTACCAAACTGCATTTGTAAAGTCTATCAAACTATAGTATACTAAAAGTCTACCAAACTGCATTATAAAAGTCTACCAAACTATAGTATATGGTCTACCAAACTATATTATAAGGTCTATCAAACATATTAAAGGCTACAGAGGGTTATTTACCTGCATGTCGCAATTAGTTTATTGTCATCACGACAATATGTTCAGAGGGTCATACACCTTGATCCTTTCCCTGGTGAAATCCACCTCTACAGCCATCTAATGTTGATTATCTAAGTTATGTGGAATGTAAACGTAGTCAATGTTTGTGACCCATCGCTTATTAGTGGGAGAAAATGCTGGTATTTTCCCATGGAATACATCATCATAGGCTTTTGAGAACATAAATGCCTTCTCCTTTCCCAGAAAGTCTCTTCTGTACTGATAACACCACAAACCATAAAAGAGTGGATCAAGGAAAGCAATCCTGTCATTCTTGAATGGACATGGATTTTCCATTAATCTCTGTTGCACCATATTCATATCGGTGGACATATGCTACACAAAATCATAGAAAACAACATTATCCCTAACTCTACTATAATGTTATAAGTTTACCAAAATAATGTTATAAGCATTTACCAAATCATTTATCCATCCATATTTATCCTCAAACCACCTTGATCTAGGCAACACCAATCTAAGATAAAAGTCTGCTATATCACTATGTTGATCCATCGTATAGTCACTACATGTGTAGACGAACCAAAAAAATCAGAAATGAGATTTTCCAAGTTAGTTAATAACTCTCAAAATAGGTAATACATTTAAGTTACAGTTCACAGAGGATAAAATCACATAACTTTTAAATATCCTTTCTTCGTAATGGGCCAAAAGGTTCGTAGATTGCTGGAGAAGAATTCGTACCCTTTATAATATGCTTAACAACTGAACTCCCTTCGAAAGGGGACATCTGATAAAAGGAGCAAACAATGTTACCAAAAGTTTACCAAACTATGAACAAGGTCTACCAAACAATGAAAATAAGATCTATCAAACTATAAACAAGGTCTACCAAAGTAGACAAGGTCTACCAAAGTAGACAAGGTCTACCAAATTATAGACAAGTTCTACCAAACTATAGACAAGGTCTACCAAACTAGACAACAAGGTCTCATAAACAATAATCAAGGTCCACCAAACATTGACAACAACGTTTATCAAACTAAACAAGGTCTACCAAACTAGACAACAAAACCTACCAAACTAGACAACAAGGTCTATCAAACTAGACAACTAGGTCTACCAAACATTTAATACAAGATCTACTACACTATAATCAACGTCTAGCAAACTATAAACAAGGTCTACCACAATATAAACAAGGTCTACCAATATAAATAACAACGTCTACCAAACAAAAAAATAACATCTACCAAACATTTTGGTACTCTACCTTGTTAGCAGCAAGAGTTTGTTGCCGCGTGTGTCTAGGTAAGACATCTTCCATGTAAATGTAGTCATCGAGGCTGGGTATAGCAAAGCTTTTACCCTTACATCGGGGATCCAAAAGCCTTGACTCCATTTCATCATTCAGGTTCATGATGTCCAACTAGGTGTAGGTAGAAAGGCTTAGGTCAATGACCATTTCATCCTTTTCGTTATTATCATCAGGTTTTTGTTTGCTCTTTTGGCTATATAATAGGTTTCTGACGATTCTGAATGATGGGCAAGTAGGGTCTGACGTTTCTTGTGTCTCGAAAATCCACTTCTGGAAAACAAAGGACTAGTAAGTCTACCAAATAAAATTTGAAAGTCTACCACAATAATAATTAAGTCTACCAATTTCTTGTGCAGTGTCTACTACACAGTCTGCCAATTTTTTCAAAATAAAGTCTGCTACATTTTTGTTAAGTTACCGAACATTACTTTATTTTCTACAAATAAGTTTTTAACTGCACTAAACATCAATACGATAACACACATTTTTAACACATATCATATCAAACAAACATTGATCAGTACATTTCATTGAAAAAGTTCTTTATGTACCGCCTGCTCCTCATGTACGTCTCCTGATTCGCCAACAACATCCAAACCATCATCCTGACCCACTCCATCTCTCCCAGAACCAGGACTCCATCTCACTTCCACTGTCAACAAGATTCTCTTTGGATGAGTTCTCGGTCGCCATCTCAAGCCTCTTAGGTGCCTCAACTTTGTTATCAATAAGCTAAAGTAGGCGCTCATTAAATTTGGCATGCTCATATCTACTTTCTTCTATCTTAAGCAGCCGCTGATTATACATAGTTTGGTCAGCTCTTATCCCTTCAAATGCTGAGGTCAATGTCTAAAGCATCTTCATCATTGTACCATGTACCTCCTGTTGCTTGTCTACTCCATATTTCTTGACCCTCCAACAACCTTTCCTTCTATTCTCTTTAGCCTTCTTGAGATCTTTGAGACTCACATTCATATCAACTCCATCATCATCTTCCTACAGAACCATAACAAACCAATTTAAAACAGAAATATACGACATGTTAAGTCCAAAAAAAATTTGAATAACAAAGTCTACTAAACTAAACACAAAGTCTACCAAACAGTCTACTATACTATGTACAAAGTCTACTACACTAAACTCAAAGTCTACTAAATTAACCACAAAGTCTATCAAACAGTCTACCATACAGTCTACTATACGCTGTACAAAGTCTATTACACTAACCACAAAGTCTACTAAAATAAACACAAAATCTACCAAACATTCTACCACACAGTCTCCTATACGATGTACAAAGTCGACTACACTAAACTCAAAGTATATCAAACCGTCAAAATAGTCTACCACAGAGTCTACTACACTAAATACAATGTATACCTTAAAGTCTACTAAACTAAACATAATCTAAAGCATAGTCTATTACACTAAACTCAAAGTCTACCACACAGCCTACTATACCAAAATCTCAGTCTTCTCAATGGTTTTCCCTTACCTGAGGCTCATGACTTTTTCCCTTTAACATCGTCTTCTCAATGGTCTTCTTCTCAGCCGGCATTACTTGGACTTTTGGTTTCGCTTGCTTAGCATTCCTTCCCATACTATGCGCTTCGGCCTTCCTCTTCATGCTGGCCTTCTTCCTACTATCACATGGTGTAATTGTGTTCCAAAATGACTCATCTAAATTGTCCTTCTATATGTCTTTGATCATATTCTCCACCTTAGAATCTGCAACATCTTCGGCCAAACAGGGTTGATTTCCTCAACAAGCTTCCAGCATAGATGATTAACATGAACCTACATATTCAGATATAATATTCAGAATACACGTCAACCATATTCAAATTAAAGTCTACCAAACAAATGCAAAGTCTACCATATAGTAATTAAAGTCTACCAAATTTTATTCCAAAGTCTTCTACACATACACACATCCGAAATCTACCAAACAGTTCACAAGTCTACCAAAATTCATTACAAAGTCTACTAAACAGATCTGAATCTATCATACATAAGTATACTACACATATCCTAAATCTACCGACAAAGTCTACCATAACCTAAATAAATTCTACCAAACACATTCGAAGTCTACCAACAAAGTCTTTCATATAATAACAAAGTCTACCTTATGATCTTCAGTGTTTTCCACATCGTAGACAATAATGTCTTCAATACCTAGTCCACGCATATTCACTGATGACCATCGTAATAGGGAATATCACCTTCTCTTCTTCCTCCACGGAGGTCTCCTAGACCTGGAATGGAATTGTATGCCCATATTAGAGCAGCATGCACACAACCATGTATAGTGTATGAAGCATTAGTTAACTGTGCAGCTCTAAGGCTAGTAATGAGTTGTTCAAATGTAACTCTCTCCCAAGGATATCTCTCAAACCTCTCAGGGTGTGATGTAAGAGCTGATGATGATTCTCAGAAAGTGATATGCGGCTTCAAGAGATTGGACTCAAGTCTCTCTTCTCTTAGAAACCAATGAATACGAGGGTAGAAGATGGGAATTGACTAGCTGGACTCAAGTCTCTCTCTAGGAAATTTGGTTTATGAAATGGAGTTGATGATGGATCATTTGACGCCACAAAAGAGATGGAAAGCTTGTGATAAGTCGGTACTAGTGTCATGTCACTCACAAGGAATGACTAGAATCGGTTGTGTTTATCTCTCGATTTTGAGAAGAAAATTTGGTTTCTTTATTGATTCAAAAGGTGTCTTACAATGCTGCATATGAAGAATCTTATATAGTGGTTCAAGGTAGCTAGGAGAATATCTCTTACAATAAATGAGAATACTCAAAATTAAATAAAAAAGATTACAAACTTTATTGTTTCAATAAACTAGTGCTAAAATGGAAAGAAATTGAAAACCAAAATATGCAAAAGAAATAAACAGAATAATAATTGAAATACTTACCTTAGCTCGGTTTTGGTAAGTCTTAGGCGTCCTTAAGTTAGGACTTTAAGTGGTTGAATTGGGAGCATCACCATTTGGCCTTCAAGTAGCTCTATTTGGGCTCCAATGCTTCCATCTTTTGGTCCGGCCTTTTTATCTTCAACTCTTTGTGCAAGGACGCTTTGTATGGACTAGTTAAACATTTCTCTAAGTCTCTTGGTTCCCGCTCTTTTCTTAGGCAGATCTTTCATGATTGTTGTGTACTGATCTTCTAACATCTCTTCTATAGACTTGTTGGAGTCGATGTCCTCGTCATTCCCTCCCTCTTGAGAAGGTTCTGGACTCAGAACACTTTCATCTACAACATATGGAGCTAAGTCAGCAACATTGAAAGTGGGTGATATGGCTAACTCACCTGGGAGCTCAAGATGATAGGCGTTGATGTTGAGCCTCTCTAATACTTTGAATGGACCGTCTCCTCTAGGTGCTAGCTTGGTTTTAAGTTGGTTTGGAAATCTCTACGGCCTCATGTGAACCCAAACCCAATCTCTTAGATTGAAGATGACCTCCTTGCGTCCTTTGTCAGCCGCTTTCTTATAGTTTGCGATTTTCTTTTCAATGTTCTCCTTCACCTTCTCGTATAACTTTTTGATTGTCTCTGCTTTGCTTCCGCCTTCTTGGTTAGTAAACTCTAAATGGGGCAGTGGTGCAAGGTCTAAAGGCGTCTCTGGCTTAAAACCATACACAATCTCAAAAGGTGAAAGCTTAGTAGTTGAGTGGTTAGCATAATTATAAGCAAATTAAACAAATGAATACAATCTAACCAATTTCTCAAATTTTTACCAACCGTGGCTCTTAAAAGAGTGGATAAGGACCTGTTTACAACCTCGGTTTGTCCATCAGTTTGTGGATGGCAAGTGGTAGAAAAGAGTAGCTTAGTTCCGAGTTTTCTCTAAAGAACTCTCCAAAAGTGGCTCAAGAATTTCATGTCTCTATCCGAAACAATTGTCCTTGGAATTTCATGTTGGCGTACAACTTCTTTGAAGAATAGATCAGCAGTTTGAGTAGCATCATTAGTCTTTGCACAGGAATGAAATGTGCCTACTTTGAAAACCTGTCCACTACAACGAAGATAGAATCCTTTCCTCGGATTTTGGGTAAGCCAAGAACAAAATCCATTGATATATCAACCCAAGGCCTAGTAGGAATAGGTAAAGGCATGTATAAACTGTACGGATGTGACCTGGATTTGGCTTTATGGGAAGTAATGCATTTAGAATAGAACCATTCTACATTTTTCTTCAAGTGAGGCCAAAAGCAGTGCTCCACCAAAACGTTTAGATTTTTATCAACTCCAAAGTGGCCCATGAGTCCTCCACCGTGTGCCTCATTTATCAACAGCTCTCTCATTGATCCCTGCGGAATACAAAGCTTTTTCTCTCTAAAAAGATATCCATAATGAGTATAGAAAGGACCTTTTGGCGAATTGAGACATTCTTGGTAAATATGGCCAAAATCTGGATCCTCTTCATACGAATCCTTCATATGCTCAAATTATAACACTTTGGCTTCCATTGTGGTGATCAGCATATGTATTCTTGAAAGAGCATCGGCTACTATGTTGTCTTTTCCTTTTTTTACTTGATGATGTAAGGAAATGTCTCCACAAACTCCAGCCATTTAGCATGCCTTCTCTTGAGTGCTGTTTGACCTCTTAGGTGCTTTAAGGTTTCGTGATCACTGTGTATAACAAACTCCTTTGAAAGTAGGTAGTGTTGCCATGTTTCCAACGATCTCACCAAAGTATAAAGTTCTTTATCATATGTTGGGTAGTTTAATGTGGCTCCGCTTAGCTTTTTACTAAAGTAAGCTTTTGGTCGGCCTCCATACCACAACCAGAAGCATCACATTCTATTTCAAAAGTTTTATCAAAGTTTAGAAGTACCAAAACCGGTGCATGAGTCAAGCGATCTTTGAGTTATTTAAATGCGGTTTCTTGAGCTGATCCCCATTTGAATGCCACATCCTTCTTGATCACAGCAATTAGAGGTGCAACTATGGTGCTAAAGTCCTTGACGAATCACCTATAGAAGCTAGCTAATCCATGGAAGATTCTAACTTGTCCAATTGTTGTAGGTGTTGGCCTTTCTTGTATGGCTTTGATCTTCTCTTGATCAACTTTAGACCCTTTGAACTTACAACAAAACCTAGGAAAACTAGCTCATTAGTGCAGAATGTGCACTTCTTAAGGTTTCCATGAAGACATTCTTTCCGAAGTGTCTCAAGTACTAACTCAAGGTGCTTCACATGATCATCAAAAGACTTTTATATTAGAATATCATTGAAGTAAACAAACACAAACATACTCATGTAGGCTCTTAGCACCTCATTCATTAACCGCATGTATGTGCTTGATGCATTGGTTAATCTGAATGGCATGACTAGCCACTCATAGAGCCCTTTCTTGGTCTTGAAGGCGGTCTTCCATTTATCTCCTTCTTTCACTCGGACCTGATGGTAACCACTTCTTAAATCCACCTTGCTGAATATTGTTGCTCCATGTAGTTCATCTAACATATCATCCAATCGTGAAATGGGATGTCTATATTTGATGGTGATGTTGTTGATGGCTCTACAATCGACAAACATCCTCCATGTTCCATCTTTCTTGGGGACTAATAGGAGTGGTACATCACATGGACTCAAGCTTTCTCTAATGTATCATTTAGCCATTAAGTCTTGAATCTGTTTTTCCAACTCCTTTGTCTCCATTGGATTCATCCAATAAGCTGGTCTATTAGGAAATGCAGCTCCAGGAACAAGATCAATTTGATGCTCTATGCCTCTAATATGTGGTAATCCAGCTGGTATTTCCTCAGGAAAGACGTCCTTAAACCTGTCTAACAAAGAAGAGATTTCGGGTGTAAGTACTATCTCTTGGGAACCTGTGAGCATCACATCTTTAAATATCATTAGTAGCACGGTTTGATTTTTATCTCTAGATTTAAAAAGGGTACTAGGAGTGATGTAAAGGTTAGTTTTACTTGCCTTATACTCAGCAGCATATTTAGATTACATCTCATGTACCTCTTACGGTTATAATGGAGCAAGCTGAAACTTACGCTTATTATAAGTGAATGACTGAGTGTTGGTTCGGCCATTGTGGATAACTTCTCTATCAAGCTGCCATGGACGGCCCAAAAGTAGGTGACCTACTTTCATTGTCACCACATCACCTAAAAATTCATCTTGATATTTCTCAATTTTAAAGAGAATTGTGACTTGCTCGGCTATTTTGATTTCAGTGTTAGAATCCAGCCATCTTAATCGGTATGGTCTTGGGTGTTTGCTTGTCTTGTGACCTAGCTTATCAACCATTGTTTTGCTAGCAGCATTAGTACAAGAATCACCATCAATTATCATACTACATACCTTGTGTGGCACGGTACAACGAGTAAAGAACAAGTTTTCTCTTTGCATTGTTTCTGGTTCACTTAGAGCACTCAAGGCTCTACATACCACCAACATGTCTCCCCTTTCTAGAAGGGCTACTTCTTCTTCCAAATCCGTTGCATCCGTTTGTTCCATCTCATCTTGAGACTGGTAATCTCCTTGAAGCGTGATGATCTTCATTCGTTGGTTTGGGCACTCTTTGGCATCATGTCCCCTGCCTTGACATTTGAAACAAGTTATATCTCTTGATCTAGAAGGATAAGAAGACTTACTTGTTTCTGGTTTTGATATTTTGGTATTTTCAAAGGCGATTTTCTTGGCTTTTGAATCGGTTTTTATGGCCTTCCCTTTGTCATTGGCCTTAGATGGTGCATTATTCCACAAGTTGTTGGTTCTAGAACGAGTGGCAGTTGCTGTCTTATGCTTAATGCCTTGTTCAGCTTGTACATCCACATGTAAGAGCTTATTCATGGCATGGCATGGTTGTCTCTCCACCTTTCTGGCTATTCTTTCTTGTAGTCCATCTTTGAAATGGCCCATAAGAACCTCTTCGTCTTCATTTAGAGCCATTCAGTTTCTTAGCTCTTCAAACTCCTCAAATACTCTTCCACACTCATATGCTTTTGTGACAATTGTCTGAACTGCCTTTGCATCTCTCTATGGTAATGTGGTGGAACAAACCTCTTACGGACACTTCATTGTGGCCCAAGTGGTAATAGGTGGCAGATAATTTCTCCTCCTATCTTGCACAACTCTATCCCACCATGATAAAGCATGATCCGTGAGTTGAGCTGAAGCTAGAGCAATCTTCTTAGAGTTGTTATACTCATAGTCATAGAATATATACTCCATTCTCCTCTCCCATTCAGGGTAGGCTTGAGGGTTGATTCTACCTGCAAAAGTAGGAGTTGTTAGCTTCAAGTCCTTGCTAGTTTTTTGGTTTACCTCAACATGATTGTTTCGGTTGTGTCTCCATCTGCCAAAACGTGGCTCTTCTTCCTCTTCTTCTTCACTAGCAGCTTCTTCATCACTTCTCTCATGCTGACTATTCCTCTCATTCCTATCATTCCTAGGAACTTCCAGCCTCCCCACACGAGTATCTATGCACCCAATCTGAGCAGCTAGATCATTCTTCATGTCTTCTATGGCTTGTAGTAAAGCGGCGTTGGGGTCGGGTGTGTCTCCAGCCAGTGCTTATGACCTATGCTAACACTTAAACAAACGATCAAGTGCTTTTGGAATATTAAACCAAAGGAAATCTTACCAAAAATTAGTTCTTGTTTCGATTTAAGTCCCAAAATCAATATAATCAGAAAAGGAATTCGAATATAACTAAAATAGGACTACAAATATGGTTCAGTTTATTTAAACTAATCAAATCAATCCAACCAAATTAATTAGAAAGTAAATCTCTAATTAATCAGATCAATTCACAAGTTAAGGCAACGAAAATATGCATTAATTTAAACATAATCAAAACAAGCTAACTATGGAAAGTCTTAGCCTTGGTTTGTATGTGCAGATTCACGATATACACTTTAAGAAAACTGATGAGAGTTTCCAAATGTGTTGATCCACACTTTCCTTCTCCTTTTCTTCTTTTTTTCGTTTTTCTGAAACAAGGAAACAACTTAACAATATCAAATTCTTTTTGGTTTTTTTTTTTTAGAAAACTGAAACAAAAACAAAGGAAACAAAGATCTTTATGGGTTTTTGTATTTATATAGAAGCAAAAACAATAGAAAGATAAATAACAAAAGATATGGAGCGAAATCACCTAGTTTTCAAGAGATTGGACTCAAGTCTCTCTTCTCTTAGAAACTAATGAACACGAGGGTGGAAGATGGGAATTGACTAGCTGGACTCAAGTCTCTCTCTAGCCAATTCGGTGGATGAAATGGAGTTGATGATGGATTAATTGACACCACACAAGGGATGGAAAGCTTGTGATAAGTCGGTACTAGTGTCACCTTGATAACACTCACAAGGAGAGACTAGAACTGATTGTTTATCTCTCGGTTTTGAGAAGAAAATTCGGTTTCTTTATTGATTTAAAAGGTGTCTTACAAGGCTTCATATGAGGAACCTTATATAGTGGCTTAAGGCAGCTATGAGAGTATCTCTTACAATAAATGAGAATACTCAAAATTAAATAAAAAAGATTACAAACTTTAATTTTTCAATCACCTAGTGCTAAAATGGAAAGAAATTGAAAAACAAAATATGCAAAAGAAACAAACAGAATAATAATTGAAATAATTGAAATACTTACTTTAGCTTGGTTTTGGTATGTCTTAGGCGTCCTTAAGTTGGGCCTTTAAGTGCCTGAATTGGGAGCATCACTATTTGGTCTTCAAGTAGCTCCATTTGGGCTCCAATGCTTCCATCTTTTGATCCGACCTTTTTATCTTCAATTCTTTGTGGGAGGAGGCTTTGTATGGACTTTTTAAACATTTCTCTAAGCCTCTTGGTTCCCGTTCTTTTTAGGCATATCATTCATGATTGTTGTGTCATGATCTTCTAACATCTGTTCTATAGACTTGTTGGAGTCAATGTCCTCATCAGGGTCCATGACCAGTTTCCAGCAAAAACTAGGAGCCTACTATTAGGGTGCATACCATAGATAGCCACATACAATATCATTAGCTGCCCAACCATCTTTCTCTTCTCCAAAACTCCATTCTCTGCAACATTTCAAAACCCTTTTCAGATAAGCAAATGTAGGACCCTCACCATTTACTAACCCCATAAATGTCCACAAATCTCCCCTAACAAGAGTCCTATCGGCCTCATCAGGCAGTCGACAGTTAAGCCTTGTAATCTGCTCGAACTCATTCAAGGAAAACCAAATAGGTTGATTGCCAATTAAGAACCAAATCTCATACTCCCTTAGTGTTTTGAGTTTATTAGCCAACAAATGCTGCAAATGCCTCCCGGTAAACTTGTATTCCGTAGTTGCAAGTTTCAGGAAAACTCCTACACAAGAATTATTCTCTATGGCAGTGAATGCATCTTTACCAATCCCCCTCATCATCTGCGCAAGCTCATTAAGACGACTATGATGGTGAATGCTCTTCTTTATCAAACCAACTATATCGGGTGCATAAAACCTTTTGGGATAATCCTTTCCCGCCGCTATAGCTGAAAAAAACAGACAGAAAAAATTGAATTAGATCCAAATAACGATCTGAAAAACCTCTGTTAAGTCCACCACAAAGTCTACCACACTGTTGTTATAGTCTACCATATAGTCTACTACACTACATACAATATCTACTACCGAAATCACAAAGTCTACCACACATTAGACTACACTAAATTCTAAGTCCACCACAAAATCTACTACACTAAATGCCATGTATACCATAAAGTCTACTAAACTGACCAAAAAGTTTACAAAAAAGTCTACTACACTTAATTCAAAGTCTACCAAACACTATATTCAACTTAATACAAAGTCTATTACACTAAATTCAAAGTCTACCAAATCGTAAAATTGAACTAAATACAAAGTCTACTATACTTAATCCCAAGTCTAGTAAATCGTTAACTTACCTGAATACAAAGTCTACTAAACTTATACATATTCACTTTAAAGTCTATTACATAGCTTACTACGGTTTGATTAAGGTCTACCATCGATAACAATAACTCCACAAAATAAACATCCAAAATTTAAAGATAACAACAAATATTCTGAAATTACATCAAAAATTCTAGGAAAGCTTCAGAGATTTCACCCCAACCATTCTTAAATCTCAGTTTTTAACCCGAAATCTATAACTTATTTCATAATCTCAACCAATTAATGTTGTTTACTCAAATTTTTGGACAAACAACCCAAATGGGTTGAAGATATGTACAAGAGGAAGAGGTTTTCTTACCTACTTCACTCCTGGCGAAGACAGCACAAAGCTTCCAGCGTAGAAAACGAGAGAGACGAAAATCGGCGGAGAGAAGAGGAGGAAGCGGCGACAGAGAGGAGAGGAGGAAGAGAGTGACGGGTGGAGAGAAGAGGAGGAAGCGGCAAGTGGTGAAGAGGAGAGGAGAGGCGATTATGTCGATGATGGAGAGAAGAGGAGAAAGCGGCGATGGAGAGAAGAGGAGGAAGCGGCGAGGAGAGAAGAGGAGGAGGAGAAAGAGAATATGAAAAAAGGGTAAGTTTTAGGGTTATGATTTTGATTTTTTTTTTTTAATAATTTTTCATAATAATAGTTTTGTAATAAAACGAAACTGCCAAATCTTTCATGTCATTTCAGTTTTTTGTTTTAAAAGTGAAACATACAATGCACCGTTTGAGTAATTAGGCATATATTATGCACTTTTTGATTAATTTGCTCTATTTGAAATGCAATTTTTTAAAAAAATATGTCACCTCTAAGAATTGTTGCTCGGCGTTGAGGGTCTGGAAATTCTAGACAGCTAAGGGGCATTACAATCCTTAGAAACAATTGTCGAGAATGACTGTTCCAGAAGGAATTACGGTTTCTCTTATAGTATACATGCATATAGTTAACATTCCGTTCAATATCGAGTCAAACCTTGGAAACAGTTCAGAGTTTTATAAAGGCTTTGAATCAAAGAAACCACATTTAATTACTTTGCTATTGTATGATTTGCCGTGCACTCTCTCCAAAGCAACAATTATCACCACTATCTACAAAATGGGATAATTAATACTCTCCAGTGGTGGAACTCATATTCAAGAAACAAAGGAACGTGGCCGTAATTCCACCAAAACATCACTTTTCACTCTCATTCATGTATTTATTGAGGAAAAATTTATGCTATGAAAAGTCTTAAGTACATAATGAGAAACCTCATTCTACGATAACATTTAAATTGGTTGAAGCCAGGAATGAACCGACTTCTTTTCTCTTATATGGATTATACTTATGTTGTAGTGTGCAATTAGCATTCACTTACTTCTTTTGACTGATTTGTATTTGACTTTGATTATACTTTTACAGAAAAAAAGATATGTAGCTTCGAACTAAAACTCTATCGGGTTTTGCTTTTTATTAGAACTTTTTTTGTCAACTGAATCAACAAAACTCTATCTACAGTCCAAACCCTACCATTCTCTTTAATCCCTTATGCACATGTAGTAGAATGGAATCGATCTCTGGATGTTTGGACTATGAGTTGGGGTGTAACCACCAAATTGAGAATAACTTGACTTAGAGTAAAAGATTTTGACGACATATTCTGAACCAAAAATTAAAGTAAACCAAAGTATAACTTGATATGTTTAATCCAAGCAACTTTTCTCTCTCGGGCACCATTACCAATATAGTTTTAGCTTAAGCTTTTTATACTCTTTTTAGTAAAAAGTCAAGACTTTTCGAACGTTTGAATGCCTTGGTTTACTTTGACTTTTTTAACAAATTTTTCTAGCCTCCAAGATTTGAATGACGGTTTCAACGGTGTAACTGCTGCCTTTAGCTGGAAAGATGACGCTCCCCTGTATGGACTCCCCCTCTAACTTCACAGAAGCTTTCATCCAAATGGTGGGTCTGGAAACTCTTGAAATTCTTGATTCTTCTCCCTAAAGAAGGTCTTGGATCTCTCTCACAATGTGTGAAGAATCCCATGATATGTATAGTTTTTAGCACATTTTAGAAGTTCTATTTAGCCGTTTTTACATGCATATATAATATATTATCGTCATTTAGAGTCCAAATAGCTTCATTTATTTGCATCATCATGCATATAGCATTCGAGGAGATTTTAGGTACTAAAAGTGCAAA
Source organism: Lepidium aucheri (assembly GCA_900406435.1). Taxonomy (NCBI): domain Eukaryota; kingdom Viridiplantae; phylum Streptophyta; class Magnoliopsida; order Brassicales; family Brassicaceae; genus Lepidium; species Lepidium aucheri. Next base: position 19,194 of record OVBA01005290.1, read on the forward strand.
AACGGAGCTTTCTGGACTAGTGGCTGAGAAGAGATGCAAAGTCGCAGCACTTGGAGTGCGGTTGGAGCATGGAAACAAAAGAAGATGCTCGAGTACTGCTCGAGTCTTATCATACTCGAACTAGATTGGTGTGGCGAAGGAAACGTGAAGAACTCGAACTGTGAGCTGACACTCGAACGAACGCATGATTGCACTGGAGCTGCAGTTCGAATGTGTTTTATCTTGAGACGCAAGGTTCTGATCATGGACCTGACCAGCGTCTGGATCGAGCATGGCTTCAAGATCCACTGAAGATTGAGCCTTTTTCTTGCTGGGCCAAATTTTATTGTATTTCTGCTGAATTCTCTATATACTGAGAGTAGAAATGATTTTGGGGATCTATCATGTTTTCTATTCCGAGTGAGTTTTTATTGTTTTTGAGTGAGCAAACATTAGTTCTTTTGTAATTCCAGAACAAAATCTGATTTGAGTTTTATGTTTTTATGCAATTCAGTTTTACGTTCAGTGTTGATTTTAATTGTCATTAGAGTGTTAGATTTATGTTGGCTAATTTTGATTTCATGTTTAGCGCTAATTTGATGAATTCCGAGTAGTTACCTAGAGCTCTTGAGATGAGTTAGATCAGCGTGAATCTTAGGTTTTCTAGGTGCTTGAGGTTAGAATTGTTAGGATCTCTTCTGTTTTGTGCGTTAATTACTAGCTCTATTCTGATCAACTGGAGCTTGTTCTGAAACGCTCTAGCATCTGATCGGTGTTTCATAGAGCGTCTGACTAAATTACTTCAGGGATTTACACACTCGGCTTGAGGGATCAATTGTCTGAGGTGTGAATTGGCTTTAAGCGGGTTGATCATTCATGTCGGGTAGATTATAAAACGCTTATGGGAATAGGGTCTGTTAGTAGTCAACTCGAGTTTGTTGGCCACGAGAGTGGATTCATTGTTATCGTTCTCGCTGCCTAGAGATTAGCTTTACTGAGTGTTGTCAAGCGCCTAGATGGTTTAAGAGTCACGCTAATCCGTGAAGCTCACACCTCAGGAACCTGTTTTCTCATGATCCAGCTGAAATGAATCAACCAGCAAACTCACAAACACACCAAATCCCACCTGAGCATACCGACCCACCTCCTGTGGATGGACCTCGACAGAGGAGG
>OVBA01005291.1:0-20340 GCA_900406435.1 Lepidium aucheri
ATGTGACAGAGTGCTGAGCTTACTACTAAATCCTTGTATCGTATCATGTTCCATTGTGAGAGCTTCAAATCGAGTAGCCAGCATCTCAATCCTTGTTCGTTTAACACTGGATGTACCTTCAAACGAGACTTGCATATATCCCAAGCTTCTTTAGCGGTTGTACACCCTTGAACCTGATTGAATTGATTTGGCGCCAGAGTGTTGAATATGGCTGNTGGCTGACAGAGCCTTGGAGTTGAACTTCGATTCTGCCTTTTCCTCTACTGTCCAGCTCTTTCTAGGTTTTGGTACAACATTCTTTCCAACTTTTATTGTTGGTGGTGTCCACCCATCTTCAACAGCTCCCCAAGCTTCTTCATCAATACATTTGATGATTTAAGTGATTTGAACCTTCCAGTGACCGTAATTTTTCGGATCTAGTATCAACGGCTCCCTGACTGTCACAAACTGTGGTTTCCTTTCCATACTTACCTCAGGATCACACCTGGTTTGGTTAGGTGAATGGCTCTGATACCAATTGAAATTGTATGGCAAATAGAACCACAAATACTTGATCGAAAAGCGCCGATCTCACTTGCTTTGTTTTATTTATATAAACTTTTCTTACAAAAGTCTTATATAAGTTTCTTACAAACTCAAAACGAAAAACAATCACACAATGAATCTCTCAAGACTTTTTCTCTCTCAGATTCAACTCTCTGTTANGGATTCAACTCTCTGTTAACTTCAATTTAGAAGCGTTAGCTGCCGCTCAACCTTCATCATCTCACTTATATACTAGCTCTAAACCTAGTATCTTCTCGTAATCAATCAGAAATGGAAATAACTCACATATGGTTCTTTCCATTTCTATCTCACACACACTTGTCATCTGTCTTGACAAACATCTGATGATCCGCCTGGTCCGGCATTGCTGAGTATCTCTCTATCCATTCATCCATGCATCATCGTCTCTCTGATCAGTCTATCACACATCTTCAGATGGGGCTTCTCAAAGTTATTCGGGTTTTTCCTCTATCAGCGAGGTTCTAGGATAGTAAAGGTATGTGACGTGGTGTGGCGGGTTTGTGCTATGTTCAGTTCCTTTAATTAAATTATGGGGTGTATATTATGGTTGGCTTGATAGAAAGGTATAACCCAATTATAACTTGAAATGGTAGGTTTTCTTAAGTCAAAGATTGATGATTTTCATCATTTCCTAGTATTCTACTGTAATTTTAATACTAAGGACTAGATAATCCTTATAACTTTATAAGTTAAGTGTACGGAGAAATTAACCGGCTTGTTGAGGGGTTAACTATCTTTTGAGAATTTAGGTTAGTATCTTTTGGTGTGTGCACTTGAGTTTTTAATCTCGATTATTTCGGATGACAAGAGAGGCCCTCTCCGAGAATAGTGGCAGACCCAAGAAGGCAAGGTGTGGTGCTTGTGTCCCGTATTAACTCTTTTTTACTTTGGTTATTATTATTATTTTTGTTGTTCTTGTCATTGCCAATACTACAGAGTCATTACAAAGAGTTCCAAAAGATGTGGGACACATTAAAGTGTTTGGACTTGTTTAACTAACCCATTAGCTATTACATTAATTGTATTTTCTATTTGTATTTATATGTTACACTTAGTCATTCTCCTTATATCTTGGAGATATGTGGTCAACGGATACATCGGAGATGGCTTCGTTTGGACTTTGAGCTGGTCTTGTACCTACTTTGAATCCATATAAAATAAAATATTATTATAGCCTAGAGAAAAAAGATTTTGGATTGCACAGAATACTACTGTTACTTCTGCTTGTGATACATTTGCAGTTGCAGACGGACTACTTTGCACTATAACTTTGCACTACTTTGCACTATAATTTTGCACCATAACTTATTAAATGTCAAAAACTAAGCGGCGAATTAAAAAAAACTCTTTTTCTCTCTCGAATATAGAGGGTAAGAGTAAAACCACTGGAACAATCTTCATTATTGTCAGTTTCTACGATCTTTGTCTTCATCCTCCTACTTCCTTTCTGATTCACACTGATCACATCAACATTCACATCAACAATCATCATAACCACATGCATGCGGCGATGAAGCAAAGTAAGCCTTAACAAGAATATAGGTTGGAAAGTTTCTTAATTCTCTGTCACTGTAACTACAAGATGCAAGTTCCGATTTGATCAGAGAAAGAAAAATGAATTATAGGTAAATTAAAGAAGATCACTCCATCTATTACGACATGCAAACAGATCTACAAGAAGTTTCAAAATCCTGGTATTTCGAAGAAGAACAGGTGGAGTTTCTCTCTGCAGACAACTACGTCAACGAGCAGGATCACAGGTTGTGTCAGAGTGAAGACTCCTAAATTCAATTGACTAAAACACGGATAAACCTATGATCATACTACTACAAGAACCTGAACTGGTGGTCACACGATTTGATCTATAAAATTTTGATGTCTTGGGAGTGGTGTTTCAACTGAAACATGATATGCAAAAGAAGATTTTATAACCAATTCCCACTCTGGATAATAATCCTCAACATCCCACTCAGCCACTGCTCAGTAGATCCTATCAAAACAAGAGGTAATTCAATTGATGAAGCTATGGAGAGAGATTCCAGCTTCCCGGATGGAAAGGGCATTAAAAGTTAATTTGAGTTGGAAAGGTATAAAAGTGCCCTGCACAATATCAATAAATATCCAAGCAACACAGATTTGGATTGAAGGAAAGAACAAAGCACTCCAACAAAGGAGGCAATAAGTGGTTCTGTATTCCCAAACCATAATTTTCCTAACAAAGCTAAAGCACTAATAGAATGTGTGGAGAGTAAGTTGCTAACAATGACTAACAAGACTCTCAAGGATAAACTGCTCAAAGGCAAATTGCGCAAAACCAATAGAAGAGAAGGAGGTTAATACATATGTCTGAGATCTCACAAAGAAAAGGAACAGAGGACATCGATAGAAGTACAATGAAGTTGATAAAAGGACCGAGCATACTACAAAGCAGAATAAGTAAATATTATGCCGGGAGTGATACTAACTCACCACATACTCAAGTATATAGGACGGAGCTCTCACGATACAAAGAAGAGAGGATAAACAAACTAGGCATACAAGATACACTACCCTAAGCTGGAGCTCCAAGATCAGCACAGATAGCCAAGACACCAGAATTAACAACAACTACAAAGACTATAATGGAACAAGGAGAAAGATGGAACATTGTTGCATTCCGGAAAAAGAAAATTTGTTGCGATCCCTCATTGCCTAAAAAGTGAAAAAGGGAACAATTCCAAGATTATGTTGCAACATGCATTCCAGGTTGGTTACACAAGAAAAACTACCCCTTTCAACCTTGAGGCCACCTAAACCTATTATACCCTATGATCATCTCTGTACCTTAAGACACAAGGCACGACACAAATCACATATAATTACCCCAAGCTTCACAATTTGGTTCAACTAGCATTAATGGACCATAAATAGCCATTAATTGTTCATTTATTTCAATGATTAGGCCCAACAATCTTGGCTCCCTAATCATTATTCTCAATAAGCGTGCTAACCTTTACACTTATCTATAACCTTTCTTCACCTCCACACGCCAAGTCCTATACCACACTTACACTCCTCAAACAACCAATGATTACAAACTTTCCAATCTCTATGTCCTTCTCACTTTAGCACCCTACAAGTCTCACTTCCCCAAGTTCTCACCAACCAACGACTTTCTCTCTGCAACAACCATATCTTCGAGAACATAACCAAAAAGATTTAGGCGGCCAAAGCTCACATCTGCTCAACATGCATTGGAGGAAAAGATCACATATCAAGACAAAGAGAGCGTGTAGACAAGTGTGTAAAGCAATGATGAAAACTTCTTGCAGCTCTTCACCTTTAAAACAGAAGCAAACTGGAAGTCTCTCCACTTACCTCTCTTCCAAGAACAGAAAACTCGCCTCTTATACAATGGTGGACAACTTTTGCGCAGCTATTGATCAGTTCCACATGGGGAGGAGAGACGATGATATTTTCATTCCCTAATACGCCTACTACAGCACACAAGAGATGAGTCGACTGAGTTTGGTGGCACGTCCACTGAATTATGCTGAACAAGACTTGGAGATGATGGCAATAGATTTACCGAGAGCTTGGCGCATGGATACTAGGGTTTATGGAAGGATAATCGATCACGACTACGTGCAATTCATTTTCTCCTCAGAGACCGATCTAATCTCAATCCTGCGCTGTTAGCCTATTGCATACAATGGCTGGATTGTGCTTGTTCAAAGGTGGCAACCAATTGATTCAAGCCTCTATTTTCGTTCACTGCCTCTATGGATCCAAATCCATGATCTCCCTCTGCAGTATGCGTCACCAATGACAAAAAGGTTGATTGCTAGAGCAGTTGGAGAAGTCATAGAGGTAGACGTCCAAAACCATTCGGTGACAAGAGCCACAACTATATGGGCAAAGATTAACATTGATCCTTTTGGGAGGCTTAAGTTTTTTAAACCGCTACGGTTCCAAAATGGAGAACGATTGCATGTCTTCTTCCACTACGAAGGAATTACTAACTTCTGCTTGAACTGCCAAAAATTTACGCAGGACACAAGCTTGTGTACCTATGTTCCCACATCAGCAGACTACTTGCTTGAAACTGACACTAACGAAGACCCTCTGGAAACCTCTTCGACTGCTATTCCTCAAATGGAGTCTCAACCGATTAGGGCAACTACTTCACAGCCAACAGTACCAGCACAAAGCTCAAGGTACCTTTCTCAAACTACGGCTAACATTGCTGATGGCATAACCACCATTTGGGACACGGTTAGATATATTCGACTGAACAACGAGGACTTTGCAACTTTTAATGCTGATATAGAATTGGATTTAGCTACAACATCTGGCCAAGATGAAATAGCATTCCTCATCAACCGCGAAACTAAGAGAAAGAGATACCCAGATGTAACTGAGGAACCAGGTTTCAAGTCTCCAAGATCATTTTAAGGCAAGTGCAAGGACGTATGCTACCAAGTTAGGTTGCCTTTTGGTTCACAGTTTAAGGGTTTGTTTTTAATTAAGTCTGTAATGATGCTGGTAGTGGCTCAGCTTTAACCTTTTGGACACTTAAAATTTTTTGTTTGTCATCAAACCTAGCATAGAGATTACGGCTTGATCACCAACGAAAAGTGTGTTTTCGTTGAAAACTTTTATAAATAACATAATTTCCATTAAAAAAAACTTATTAAATGTTTTTTATATTTCATATATTAAAGCGGGAGACACTTTCATTTTGGACGTGTTATAAACTATAAGATTAAATTAACATAAGTTCATAACAACCCCTTAAAAATAGGATCAAGGTGGTTTTGTTACAGAATTTAGATAAAAATTCAAATTTAATAGTAAAATTCTTAAAAAAACTAAAATTTAATAAAAACATATTTCGGTTACAAATTCGGTTATTGATTCGATTCCAGTTCGTTTTGGATAAGATTTTCCTGGTACATAGATTTAGGGCGCATTTTGGTATATTATCGGGTTTGGTTAATCTAATTCGCTATTTTAATCATTTTGATTTAAGATATATTCAGATTTTTATTTTTTAGATATAGTTTGGTACATTATAGATCGAGTTTGGGTTCAGATACTTTATATAAAAATGCAAAATTTGAAAAAGATTTAAATAAAAAAATCTAAAATTTCGTTTTTGATTTGTTCTATATCGGGTTTGTGTTAAAAAAAATTGAATATATATGTTTAAAACTTATGTAGTGTTTTATAGGGTTTGGTTCGGATTAAATTCTTCTAATTCACGTTGATTTTGGTTCAAGTTTTGAGTCACTAGAAAAACATTTTAAAAACAATATTAAAAATATTAACACATGTCTAAGAACTAAATAAAAACAGTTGAAAAACACAATCAAATCACGTGCTATATGCTATAACCTGGGTTGAATTCTAGTTTGTATATGAAGGGTGGTGTCTCATACAAATTTTGGATCCGCCCCAGTCCGAGAGGTTAGGGATGGTTAGGAAAGTTGGTTGAATAAATCTGGGAGTTGCTTTGCTTCCCGCTCGTTGACCCAAAAAGAAAAAATGTACGAATTTAACCTTTGCGTATTTTTTTCATAAGCCCTAAAGTAGAGAAACTATCGCCGGCGTCTTTACGCCTTTCAACTTCCGGCGACGCGATAGTGTGTCTTATACGATGAGCATCTCGGAGTTCCCGTCGTCTATTTCCGTCTATTTCTCCATCTCCGTCTCCGGCGAGTTCATTATCGTCGATGAGGCTATGGAGGCCAGCTGCTCAGCGGAATCTTAGAAACCAGTAGTCAAAACTGTCAAATTGTCGGCAACAATGGATCACTGCTTGTTCTAGGGGAAGATCTTACGCTACTTCGCTAGTCAATTCGTTTCTGTCCCAAAAGTGAGGAACCTTAATATGTTATTTGCAATTTAGTGTCATTTTCCTTCTTGCTTTAAAATGGTGTTTAGTGTCTCTGGTGATTTGATGAGAGTTCGAATAGGAGGATTGATTTTTTACTGCTTTGTGTTTCCATGGCAATAGGTATATGCCAATGATGGAACTTGGTGTGTTGAGCGACATGTTTGATATTAAGAAGAAAGCTTTGAAGAAGCTATTTAAGCAACAGGTGATTATACTCATTTCAAAACTTCTACCAATCTCTCTGTTTTTCAGTTCACATATCTACTCTTTTCTTTGTTCAGAGTTCTTATCAAATCCAGCTTTTATCGTCGTACAAGGAAATGGTGAGTGTGGGACATATATCTGAATCTTTTTGGATTGCGATATTCATATTGTTGTTGTAAGTTGGAACCTATAAACAAAATTTGTACAATATTACAGGTAGCTGTTGTTGTTGAGATGGTGAATGTAAGTAGATTCAATGGGATGTTATATGAAGCTGAGTAGTGGGTCGCTTGTACAGTTCTCTGGCTCAAAGGAAGATTCAAATGATGCTGGAGATTGTGGTGGAATCTCTGTGTTTAATTTTTGGAATGTCTCTGCATTTGGTACTTGATCCACAATAACAAAAGTTCAATTGATCATTTGGTTACTGGGTTCTCCTTTTCCTTGTTGTTTTCTCTGATGTTTGGTGCTTGCAATGTTGAAATTATAACAGAGCAAATGGTCGAGGAGCTTGTGGAGATGTTCAGATGCGAACTAATGCTAAAGGTATTCTCTCCCTCTTAACTGCTCCTGCATATATCTTAGGCTGTAGATTGCCTTCTGAAATTTTCTGCAAATTAACAGAGATTGCTCATAGTGGATCTGGTCTTATTAAGTTCTGAAGTTCTTCAACCCGTCAACAACAGTTGGTCAGTTGAGCTTTACCATGGGGAATTTGATGATCTCACCAAATGTTCTTTGATTTCCATGGAAGTCTCTGAGCCAGTTCTCCCCAGAGTCAAAAATACGGATAATCTCAGTATTTCTTCTATATCACATACCAACCAGCCAACCGCAGAAATTTTGCAGGTATGTTAGATTTGTTTCGACATAAGAAAGAATCATCTGTTTACGTTACATTGTAAAACTTTCGCTCTACAGATTTATTTGACGGCATGGCTTGCAGAAGTCAACATTCACACTCATAGGTAAATATTAACAATTTCACCATTGTCGTTCCTGAGCTATATTCTTAGGGGCACATAGTAAATTCTGATTTACACATGTCGTTTTTTGGTACCAGGGTGAATGAGATATTGGCTTTGGTCGGGGAGGAAATTAGAGTCACCTTCTAGAGCTCGGAATCTGTTCCGAAGTTAGCTTCTGGTTAAGTTTCAATGCCTTGAGACAGATGTCTGTAGAATCTTAGCTATGTGTAAACAAAATTGCCACTCATTGCTATGTATTGTTTAGTGTAGACCACAGCTGTTATTACCTACTAGGGGATTTTTGTACTGAGCAATATTTCTTTACTAATGTATACAGATGGAAGATTCGGGGCAAGAGATATATGAAGGCAATGAATGGGGAAGATTGGCCAAAAAGTGAATTTATATGGATTCATTTAGTAGTTAGAGCGACAGACATTGTACCATGTCTGGAATATTCCGAGGCATTGGAGCTATTGTAACATATCTTTGTGGGTTTAACCTATGTGAACTCCCGGTCCGGTCCATACATGACGATGGTGGGTGAAACCTCGCAAAACGATTGATCACACCAAACTTCTCTAGGTCTTCGACATCCACTCTCAAGTCTGTTATTGTAGTTCCATTTTCTAATCTGCAAGACGAACCAGATGTTCATGAGACCGAACCACCAAAAATGAGTAGCCAATCCGAACTGCAATTAATTACAAAAAGGAACTATGTTTTTTACCCTGCAAAGTCTGTCTCTAGTTTTTGTGCTCTACAGATGAAGTCTTCAGCTGCTTTGGAGATGTACTGATCACTGATATTTTCTGTTTTCGTTCTCTCAGACAACCTACACAATAGTTGATTTGGTTCGTGTCAATACACAAGTCCGAACTCTAGAAAATTTCCCACAAATCAGTGATAAAGAGAATATATTCTTACGGGTTTAAATCATCCGAGGGTGAAACGTGCTCACTCCTGTTTGTGAAAATGGAGCTACATGCATCTCCAACTGCAGTTCTTGCGGCAGCATATGCAACAAACTCATGATTTGTGCTAGCAACCAAAGATAGCACCCTAGCTGGAGGCGGGCCAAATAGTTGTTGCATGAGTTGTGTTGCATATATAAGCCTTCTCTTTGATCTGATTGGTGGGCGATCCTCAAGTACAGTCCCAAATTCCACCTGTCAGACGATGAGCCATCAACGTCTTAATAACAATGTACAAAGAGACCGACGACAAAACATGTAATGAGGAAACTCACTTTTTCAGCAAATCGATTTGTCGATCTGGCCCAATTAACCTCAGCCTCACTGTAAAAGACATAGATATTATTAAACGGCAATGGGTACAGAAAAAATTACGAATATTAGTGCTCATCAGCCACACACCTGAGCGTCTTAAGCCTCTGGGCCCCCTGCACGACTTCTTTATTCCAAGATGGAAGTTCTGATGAGGCCGTTTTGCGCTTCTTTGGTTTATCAACCTTCAGAAGCTTGTCAGTAGCATCATGAGGCAATGACTCAGATGAGAGAGTTTCTGTTCCTGGCGTGGAGCCTGAAATTTGCTGCATATCAAACTGCCTCGACGATTGAACAGAATGTATTCCATCAACCAAATTCCCGACATGTTGTTCTCCTATTTTCAAGGGGGTAAATCTCCCTGTATCATTCATGGGTTGAACCAGTCCATTCTTGAAAGTCCCATATTGACTATACCAGGATGGAGCCATCTGAGGACTGATTTGCTGATGATCTGCTCCAGCCAAGGCTATATGATTCTTTGTGGAGAAACTTTGAGAAACATTTTGGCCAAAATGCAGCATGTGGTTCACTAATTCCTTGTGAGTCAATCCATTCCTAACTAAACCATCACATCTCGAAGGTGATTGTTGCTCCCCTTTGGGAGCTACCTTTTGAGGATCAATAGCACTATTCTCAACTCTCCTCGCAGCCATCTTGTGTGCTTCACCCTCCCCACTTCCAGCCAATTGCTCATCATGACGCAAGAGATCATAGGACTGAAGATTGCTCTGCACCATTTTGGGGAACATCGAAGCAACATCAGTAGTTTGTTTTGTACCCATATCTTTACTCTGTAACTCCTGCATATTTACCATATCCGTCCTACTTAATGACACACCTCCATTTTGGGAAGATAATTGATTCGTCTTTTCCTGCCTTGACGGTTGGTTCCAAAACCCATGTTGTGGTGCTGAAATACCTGCTCGTGAGTCAGACATCATACCAGAAGAGGAACTCTGCTGAGGCGAGCTGGATGTGACAAGAGGCTGAGGAGCAGACAGCAGAGGAAATCCTTTAGTGGAATCTCCTTTTTTGTTTTGGGTTAATGGATTTAGCAGAGAAGGTGTTTGTGCTGAATGACCACGTTGATCAAAGTCACCAAGTTCATCTCTTTCTTTCACTAGAGGGGTAGGCAACTCAGAAGATGAACTGACTGAATACTTAGCAGCTGATTGTTGGGTAGCAAGAGGCATGTGTTGAGTTTGGTGATCTCCTATGGAATAAGGGAAACCAAAGCTCCTGTTGGATTCTCCTAGGATTCCAGGAAATGGTCCTTGATGAGTAGATCGCTGAGGAAAAGACTGATTAGATGCCCATGGAGCAAACCTCGATTGACTTGATCCTCCTTTTTCAGGGGTAGTATGATATGAATTTAATGGCTGCAAAGAATTCCGAGAAACATGGACGTAATCAGGTAAGGGAGCTAGTTGAGACGGAGGTGCTAGCTGTAGTCTAAACCCCTGAGAAGCAGATGACTGAGTATGCTGAAATTGACCACCATACTCTGCAGTGGTGATACTTGTTTCTGAGGAATTCTCCGATGACTGGTCCTTCTTGTGAAGAATCTCAAGTAAAGTCTGCCTGCAAAGAGAAAAAGTGTTAGAAAGGCAATTGCAAAGCGCACAAATTGCAAGCAATTAGGGGATAATAGCTACTTGATGACCAGTCCGTTAAATTTTTGATTAAAAATGATGCGGAAGTAGAGTTTATGGTTACATAGTTCAGTAACTCTCTCATAAAATATATATTAATAGGTCACAGTAACTATATCAATTAACAAAAGCAAACAAATGGTAAATAATGACGTAAACATAATTAAGAAAACCTTTCAACCCAAAGGACGAATACCTTGACGAAATACTATTCACTTGGTTGCACCTATCAACACTTCTTTCGGCTGAAGCAGATGTACTAGGTGAATTTTCTGAACCCATGCCTCTGAAAGTCTCATTTGTGCAACTCACGTCGTTTTGTGAAGCAGGTCCCTACCATAAAAAGCCCAAAGAATGTTCAGAGGGATTCAAATCTCTAAAAGAACGCATAATCAAATAGAAAAAGATCTACCACGTCAATTTGCATGTTCGTAGTGGGCTGCCCAAAATACCCTTGGTTTCCTGCAGAAACCTGGTCCAGTGTGGGTGATACATTTGAAACATTTTCTTGACAAGTCTCACTAGTGACATCAATATTACCCATGGGATGATACTGAAATTTGCGACTTATTGATGGCCTACTACCGACATGACCAGATTGTGTGTTTTTTCCACCAGACAACATCGACAAATCGCGGGCATTTACCATATCATTTGGTCCACCATGATTACTCGCATATGAGTCATGAATCTGACTGCAGTCTCTAGATCTCAGTTGGGGGTTAGCCTTCTCCACATGCTGTTGGATATTTTCCCGAACATCCCTAGAAGCACTAGCATTATTTCCTGCACTTGCTATTTCTGATCCGTAGCTTGCCCTTTGCATTTGTATATTTTGTGTAAATTGATTCTTCTGTTCGACTGGGGCAACAAAATTAGGATTAGAAGCAGCTTTCCAGATACCAAACCTATCTTCAATGCCCTCATTCTTTTGAATAGAACATGGAATATTCTGTTCATCAATACCAGAACCTGAAGAATGAAAAATATTTCCAGCCATTTGATCAAGTTGAGCCACTGGCTTCTCCAAGTCGCCATGATCTGAAACTTGGTTTCCCTTGCCAGGCAAATGTTGACCAGCTGCCCTAGTGGAATCACCGTGGAGTCTTTCACTTGGTGCATTTGAAGCCTCGACACTCATATCATGGGCCCTATTACCACTATGAGGGTTCACATACGAACCAGTATTGTTGTTAGCCCATCCATGTCCACCCGCCTCATCACTGGATGTTTCAGCTACAGCAGACTGCATAAGAGCACTCCAACTCCCACTTTGCAAAGAGGGGCATGCATCAAAAAGGTCAGAACTACTGGACATGAGATTACCTGCCAAACTCATATCAGTGCTGCTTCCAAAGGCTTCCCACAAATTTTCATCCGAACCAAACAAAATCTTTTCTTCTGTTGGATCTAATGTTGTGGTCTTCTGCGATGCATTTATATTTTCAGGCACTTTCATAACTGATTTTTCTGATAGACCAGAACCCTCCTGACTGAACTTTTCCTGCGTTAAATTGTTCCTCTCACGGGAAACATCTTGCTGTGAATTTCCAAGATTGGGCCTGTTATTTGAACCTGGAACTGTTGTATGAGAGAACAACTGTTTCTCCTGGTATGTGGATCTAGGGAGCATATGACTATTTTGTACATCAACTTGATTCGAAGTTGAAATTGGCTGATTGGTCATAGAGGGACTCCTGTTTGTGGAACCATGCTGTACAGCTAATCTGTTCATCTGAATGGAAGGATAGGCATTTTCAGATACATTTGTCCCACTAACAGGCATACCGAACAAGGAAGGTTGAAATTGTTGTGCCAATAAGTTTGCCTGCCTGTTCTCAGGGTTAATTATATGCCCACTGGATGAACCTTGAACAACTGGTGACATGCCACTATGCATCCAGTTTGTATTTCTAGTCATAAGATCAGGCTGCCAACCATTACTAGACGCATCCTGAAGAGGGACGCCATTGATTAATGTATGCGCTTGATTATCACTTGTGTGGCTTCTATTGACTGCATCTGAATTCAACGAGTTGAGCTGCCTGGCCTCTAGATGTTGCTTTTGAAGGTGTTGTTGCATTTGATATTCATGCATTTGCTTAACCATAACTTGCTGCTTCAGTAGTTGCATATCATTGAATGTCATCTGCTGCCTTGGAAAAGGCTGGAGCATGCCAGGGAGCTGCGTGTTTAATTGTTGTTGGCCACCAAAGAAATCATTATTAACAGGAGAGTCTCCCATCTCAAACCTCAAAGGAATCTTATGAAGGTCTGGAGTGAATCCTCTCGCTGATAACCTATCCTTACTAGATTCTACATCCACTCCCAAAAAGTTTGCCTCATTTGGCATTGTCTGCAACCCTAGGTTCCCATGCATGAATCTACTAGTGAGTTGCTGGTGTTCTTGCAATAAACTTCTCGAATACTCGGACCTTACAGGCTGCTGAGTAAAATTCAAACCATGCTGTAAGTTTGAAGATTGAGTTCTCTCAGGATCAACTGGAATAAGCAAAAAAGCTACGTTCAAAAGCTAACAATAGATGTAGCTATAAATGAAACATATATGTAGAGTATAAGTTGGGAAATTCCTTGTCGTGAAGAGATAATATCCATACCAGATTGCTGTGTATTATAACTCTTCAGATTGGCAACAAGGGAATTGTCTGTCTGCTTCTGGTTGCCGACAAGACCATTACTAAAATTGGACCAGCTTTCGTCAACAACCTGAGACTGATGCTGGTTTTGGAGTAGGCCTTCCTGTCCAAAGAAATTGTGGATCTTCTCCCCAAATTCGTTTCCAGGCATAGATTCGTCTCCAATAATTATTTATAAATATCTGGACTTTAAAAAGAAACAGAAACGAGTTCAAAATTGTGCCTCTTTTGATCTATAGTAGAATGTGTAAGATAATCGAACATTTAAACACCTTTCATGAGCTACTTCAAACTGACATCCTCTGAATACTCATAGATATTCCTGTGGAACAAACACAACAGACACTAAGAATTAATGTTGGACCGAAAAAGTGAAACAATAACAGTAGATACAATTGGTTTCGGTAAGCTAAAATGCATAATGGTAAACAAAACCACATTCAATGAAAACCATGGGGCAGGATCATTTCGGGTTTCAGAAAGCTAAAGGAACCTATACACCAGCAAAGCAAGGCTCTAAACTCGAGAATCGATGCAACATCTTCAGGTTACTATAAAACCTGAATCAGCATTATTCACTTAAATGGCAAACCGTAAACTGGTGTCTAAGGTCAACTAAGCTAACGCATAAGCTCCAGTCAACTTCTGAAGCTATAAAAAACTCAATATGCACCGAATCCAGTGAACTCAAGCTCATCTGCAGTAAATGTCATCAAGCTCCGTAAAAAAAAACTGCTGAAATCCTCTTTCACTGTTATAAACTTTCTATGGCAGCTGAAAATTTTGAAAATTTCCAGAATTTCTCGGAAATCTCGCTAACCCACTCGAGATCAAAAGCTGCCACAACACAATTTGTATCACAAATCGAAGCTCTGGCTAACGTGAACATGACCATAACCGAGAATCCAACCCGAAACAAGAGACTTTGGACTTCAAGTCTAACGAGAGGCTCTCATAATTGGGTATAAGTCATTTCCTTGGCAACAGATTAAAACAAAATTAGGGGTTTCTGCTAACGAATAAGACATGTGAACTTACACTACTGTCAAGTTTAGCCGTCAACAAATTGAAGGCAGAAAAGCTTTCTTCTTCGACCTCAATTCCAAAGAATACGTTAGGGTTTTCGAATTCAAGAATAATTAACGAGAGAGAGTGGGAGAGGGAGAGAGAAAGAAGAGAGAAATAAAGTGATCAAAAGCAGTGCGAAATTTTTCAACGGCGGGCGCAGGAGCAAATCCCAGGCTCGGGTCCGAAACAAATCCCAGGATCGGGTCCGAAGCAAATCCCAGGCTCCGGTCCGAAGCAAATCAAAATCCTCTTTCCTAGTCAGAGGTTTTTAAGAGAGAGTTGTTGAACTGTTGGCCACTGAGGACACTATAATAATGAATGGAAAACTATATAAATCGGCTCATTTAACTACACACCCCGTACAAATAATCTTTAGTCCAGTAGTTGGTAGTAAGTTTACTAAAAGCAAGTGTACATACACAATTAGAGATCAAATCCTACCACCTACAAGATTTATATAGGAATTTGACTAATGAGTTGGTCTTTGTAGCCCATATTGATATTGTCGTTGACAAAAAAAAACTACACATTCTGTATCTGGTCAATTAAACTACTAATTTACTATTGATTTAAAAGTAAACTAAAAGGATTTTGGGAAAAATTGTTTATTCCATCGTTGATTACAATATTTATACAATAGTATTTGACCTAAAACCCCAAAGAATAGTGTACAATAAGAATAAGGAAATATTTCATATTTCTTTTCCAATACCCCCTCAAGTTGGCGGTGAAATGTCTTGAATCTCTAATTTGAAAAGTAAGTACTTGAATGATGGTGTAGGCAACGGTTTAGTGAGCAACTCCGCAAGCTGTTCTTTGGTCGTTAGATGTGTCGTAGTAATGAGTTTATCGACGATAGCATCACGAACAAAATGGCAGTCTATTTCTATATGTTTGGTTCGTTCATGAAACACCGGATTGACAGCAATATGAAGAGCTGACTTACTATCACAATAGAGTTGCATTGGTTGATTATGATCAATCCCAAAAGTATGAAGCAATTCCTCGAGCCATTTCAGTTCACGGACTGCGTAAACCATGGATCTATACTCGGCCTCTGCTGAAGACATGGAGATGGTGTCTTGTTTCTTTGTCTTCCAGGAGATAGGTGAGTTACCGAGTAGAACAATGTAAGCACTCAATGATCTGCGGGTGAGTGGACATGCAGCCCAATTGGCATCACAAAATGTAGAGTACAATACGGAGACAAGCCTGCCAATGAACCTCTAGAGGTTGATTCATAAATTGAGAAAGGACATGGACAGCATAGGAAAGTTCTGGCCGAGTGAAGCTAAGATAAATCAAGCGACCAACGAGTCGACGATAAGGCTGCGGATCAAGCAAAGGGTCACCTTCGGCGAGTGAGAGTTTATGATTGAGTTCAATCGGTGTTGATGCGGGTTTGGCAGCTAGCAGTCCAGTTTCAGCCACAATGTCAAGAGCATATTTACGTTGAGAGAGAAAGAATCCTTCGGAGCTTCTAGCTACTTCAATGCCGAGAAGATATTTCAACTTGCCAAGGTCTTCATATGAAAACATTCATTGAGATAAGCTTTAAACCGAGACATAGTGGTGAGATCATTGCAAGCAATAACAAAGTCGTCGACATAGATTAATATATGTAAGATTACCTTATCTTGGACAAAAGAGAAGTGTGATGAATCAGCTTTGCTTTGGATGAACCCATAATCGATCAAGGCTTTGCTTAGTTTGGAAAACCAACACCTTGGTGCTTGTTTCAAACCGTAAATTGCTTTCTTGAGTAGACAAACTCTATTCAGATCTTTGCTTTCAAAACCAGGAGGTAACTTCATATAGACCTATTCTTCTAAATCTCCATGTAGAAAAGCGTTTTGAACGTCCATTTGATGAACTTCCCACTGCTTGGCATTTGCAACATCAAGTAAAATTCGTATGGTGGAAGGCTTAGCAAGAGGTGCAAACGTGTCCGTATAATCAACTCCTTCTGTTTGTTTGTTTCCGAGAGCTACAAGGCGAGACTTGTGTCAAGCAAGAGACCTATTAGAATGATATTTCAACTTGTAAACCCATTTACTACCAATTGTTTTCTTGCCTGGAGGTAGATCTGTTTCGATCCAAGTATTATTCAACTGTAGAGATGAATGCTCATCGGTCATAAATGCATTCCACACATCATCAAGCACAACTTCCTTGTATGATCGAGGTTCATAGGCGGAAGTAACAGCTGCTAAAAAGGCTTGGTGACTAGGTGAGTAATGAGTATCAGAAATATAGTCCAAAATTAGATACAATGTGTTACCTGGAACCGTTGTGGAAGGATCGAGATTAGAGGTAGACGAAGTGAGAGAGGGTGTAGACTAATGTTATACCGAGTTGGTGACATAGTTTCATAGGAGAACTGAAGGATGTCGTTGTCGATGTCCACAACCCAATGCTTCAGTAGGAGCTTGAGTAGTGCATGGGTGATCTTGATCTGTAGTGTCATCCGTGACCATAGGAGACAAAACTGGCTAAGTGGATAGAACAGTAGTAGGTATGGAATCAGAACTAGTCGGAGAAGAAGATGGCTGAACTTGAGCTTCAGCTACATGCTCAGGAGATGAAGATGTAGGTGAGTCACTAGTCGTTGGAGGAGTGAGATCAGATATGTTATCGGGAAGAACTTCAGTTTCGACCAGTCTTGTTTCATTTTGAGATGGTGCTTGCCAATCATCATATACAAAATCTGAAGAGATAGATGTAGAGGAAAGAACAGCGGAGGATAGAGATATACCCGGTAATTCATCTTCTACAAATACCAAATCTCGACTGTAAAAAACTGATCTTTCTCTAGATCATATAGTTTCCAAGCTTTCTTTCCAAACGGGTAACCGACGAAGATACATTTGCGACTTTGAGGAGCAAATTTATCTTTGTTACGAGGTCGAGAATGAGAGTAACATAGACAGCCAAAGACGCGAAGCATATCATATGATGGTGGAGTATTATTCAGAAGTTCATAAGGAGTTTTACCATGTAAAAGAGATGTTGGTGTTCGGTTGATCAAGTATGCAGCAGTCAATACACTCTCGCCCCAAAAACGTGTAGGTAGATTAGCTTGGAAAAGACACGCACGAGCCACATTCAGAATATGTTGATGCTTGTGCTCAACACATCCATTCTATTGTGGTGTGTCAACACAAGAAGTTTGATGTAGAATACCTTGTGTGCAAAAATAGCGTGATAGAACAATGAACTTGGTTCCATTGTCTGATCGTACACTCCGCACTTTGTAACCAAACTGACGCTCAGCCATAGCACAAAAATTCTGTAGTAACTCTGAAACTTCTGATTTTTCTTTCATCAAAATACCCAAACTGCTCTAGAGTAATCATCAACAATCGTCAAGAAATAAGCACCTCTGCAAGAAGATAGTGTACGATAAGGACCCTAAACATCGCAGTGAATTAAAGCAAAAAGAGTAGTAGCTTTATTAGAACTTTCTGAAAAGACATCACGTATTTGTTTGGCACGATAACAAATATCACAACGTTTGGCATGTTCAGAATCCATAGCCATATTATTAAAAAATGGTAAAGACGGTAAAAGCTTAGAGGAAAGGTGTCCTAGACGATGCCACAGAGTGGTAAGAGACAACTTTGGTTCGGTAACAGCATTGACATGAGCCTTAGTCATTCCCGTGTAGTAGTATACCCCCTCTCTCTCTTCACCAGCTCTAATCAGGGTCTTTGTAAAACGGTCCTGTAAAATACACAAAGTATCAGTGAAAATAGCTATGCATCCAAGTTGTTTGACCAACTTGTTAACCGAAACTAAAGTGGTATTGAAACTGGGAATATAAAGCATATCACAAAGGGTGTAAGATTCATTTAGATCAATGCTGCCAACATGTGTTGCTTGTGATATACGTCCATCAGGGAACGTGACATCGAAGGATTAAACTGGACGAAGATCTCGTAAAAGAGATTTGTCACCAGTCATATGGTGTGATGCACCTGTATCGAGAATGAGATCATTTAATGTAGCTTTATCGGACACACGATCATGAGCTTGTTGTGTTTGTTGAGTCTGAAGGAGAGTGAGTAGAGCAGCAACTTGATCAGCAAGAGGAAGAGACGTGTTTGGTAAAGGAGTTGTGGTTACAGAACGAGAGGAATTGGCTCGACCTCGACCATGTGAACCAGAACCACGACCTCCTCTACCACGCTGTGAGCCAGAACCACAAGAAGAAGACTAAGATTGCTGTTCCAAAAACCAGACCGGATATCCATGGAGGAGAAAACATTCAGATATGTCATGATTTTTCCGGTTGCAATGAGTACAATAATGAGGAGTATCACGAGTACGACTGGCGTTAGCAACAGCAGCGGAACAATTATTGGAAGATTGACCTTGAACAGAAAATCCAATAACATCTTGAGAGGTTTCACTTGAACAAAGAGAAAGAAGATGTTGTTCTTGACGTATGACGCGAGAATAGACAGAGTTGAGATCGGGAAAAGGTTCTTCGTTTATTATCTGAGAACGAAGAGACCCAAAGCGTGATTCATCTAGTCCAAACAAAAATTTGTGAACACGAGCATCTTCTTTCTCCTTCTCTAATGCAGTAGCGGCATCACAAGTACACAATGGAGAGGTCTGGAGATTTGAAGCTCTTCCCAAAGCTTAGAGAGTCGACCATAGTAATCAAGGACGGATTGTCCATTTTGTTTGCAGTTTATGATGTTGGCTTGAAGGAGATGTCGCCTTACACCGCTCTTAACATAGAAGCATACACGAAAAGCTTCCCACAATTTAGAAGCATCACCAACATGTGTCACAGTAGATAGAATTTTAGGATCAATAGAAGTCCGGATCCATCCTATAATCATGGAGTTTGTTGCTGTCCATCGACTGAGATCTGGTTCATTGACAGGTTTCGAGATTAATCCATCTATAAAACCAATTTTCTGTTTTGCCTGAAGTGAATTACGTAGCTCTGTCGCCCATTGGAGTAATTGTCATCACTAAGAAGCACCTGTGTTATTAGAAATCCTGGGTTGTCGGATGGGTAGAGTGTATATGGTGAAACCAAGGCATTAGTATCAGTAGGAGGGGTAGGATTTGCCATTTGTAGAGAAAGATTGAGTGAAGAATAACGTTACTCTGTTTTAATTGTGAAGAACAGAGAAAGTAGGAAGATGACGGCTAGAGGTAGGTTAAGATTGATGCTCTGATACCAAGAAAGGATTTTGGGAAAAATTGTTTATTCCATCATTGATTACAATATTTATACAATAGTATTTGACCTAAAACTCAAAGAATAGTGTACAATAAGAATAAGGAAATATTTCATATTTCCTTTCCAATATAAACATTAAAGTTTGGGTTAACTCATCCAATTGAACATTCCGAAAATCCCAAATTTGAAATTTCTTTAAAATCGAAAGCCAAAATAATTTTTGAAAGTTCAATTCAGTTTTTATCTTCATTTTAGTGAACCCTTATGATTAATTTTCTCCATTCCTTCAAAAATAAAATTTGAGCTTCTTTAACTCATATATCCATAAGTTTGAAGTTCAAGTTTGAACTTATTTTTTAAAGAAAAAAAGAGAATCAAGCTTAGAAGTTCTTTAAAATGAAGATAAGAACTGAATCGAACTTTCAAAAAATAATTTGGCTTTCGAATTTAGAAAAATTATAAATTTGGGATTTTCAGAATGTTCAATTAGCTAAGAAGGGTTTATTGGAAGGTGGATTTTAATGGATTTAGAAATCCTTAAAAGATTTGAAAATCCATCTATAATCCTTTGATTTGAAAATCATAAAATGTAGATTTGAAAATCAAACAAACTATATTTAGAAATCAAACTTAGTGGATTTCAAAATCAAAATAAAGAATTCTTATGATAAAAACTAAAATATAACATATTTTGAATCTCGTATCATTATTGATGATTCTCAGTCGAATCACTCTACATATTTGATGCTATTATTGCTTTCCACTTATTGGCATATTCCTTCTGTTGATCTTGAGTATAAAGAACTTCACTATTATTATCATTATCTTCTTCAAGAACATCTTCGAGAACTTCT
>OVBA01005292.1:0-20340 GCA_900406435.1 Lepidium aucheri
TTGGATGGATTTCCAAATACAAAAGAATCGATGCCAAAATCCATTAGTAATTAAGTTTAAAATCCTTTACAATTCATCCAAATCCACTAAAAACCATGATTTTCAAATCCACTAGAATCTCTTAAAATCATGTATTCAATAACACCTCTTAANTCTTAAATTTTCGAGGTTGGGCTCGACGAGATTTTAAGACTCGGCTTAAAGATGAATTGCATTTGTTTTTGCGAGAATTCATCTCGGCTTGCGAGTTTTGAAAATATAGGGTGTAACCTATTCTTTTTTTTAGATACCGACTTGGGACAAATAAATTTTTTATAGAGTTCTAGCAGGACTCGATGGCTACCTACGTACCCCGAAGGGATCAAGCCAAGACGTAGTTCTCATTACATAATTAATTAAGTAGATAGAGATGCGTTAAGTGATGCATCTAATTCGCCGAGATGACGAGGTTTTAGTAGTAGTATTGCTTTAAGTTGATGAAGTTCCAACTTCGAGGAATTGGTATTCCTTCCATGCTAGCGATTTTGTAAACTCCTAGCTTTACGACTTCAAAGATAATGTATGGCCCCTCCCAATTTGTGCCGATTTTCCCGACATTGAGTTTGGCCGTGTTCTCAAACACTTTTCGAAGCACAAGATCTCAGACGGCAAAGTGTTGCCCATGTACTTTCTTGTTGTAGTAATTTGCGGCTTGTTGTTGATAGTTCTGTACTCGAAAAAGTGCCTCGTCGGGTTCTTCTTCTAAGTTGTCAATACTATTTTCCAAAGCATTGTTGTTAGCATCTTCATTCTTGGAAAGAGATTCGCGGTGTAGAGTTGGCACATCTATCTTGGTAGGAGCCATTACCTCCATTTCGTGAGAAAGAGAGAATGGGGTTTGTCCAGTTGGTCACCGAGTTGTGGTCTGTGACCATAATACGCACTCCAACTCGGAAGCCCAACTTCCCTTCTTTTTAGAGAATCGCTTCTTTAGACCATCGAGGATCTGTTTGTTCGTGGCCTCGGCCTGGCCATTTCCTTGTGGGTTTCGTGGCGTTGACTTGCATACTCGGATATTCCATCTGGCACAAAAGTTGGTGAATTTGGCTGAGATAAATTGAGATCTGTTATCAATCATAATTTTGTATGGAAGACCGTGTCAGCAGATGATATTTTTCCATATGAATTTGATTACATCTTTATCCTTGATCTTAGAGTAAGCTTCTGCTTCAACCCATTTTGAGAAGTAGTCGGTCATAACGAGCATGAACCTCTTTTGACGTGATGATGATAATGGTACGAGTATATCCATTGCCCATTGCATGAATGGACAAGGCATTATTCCTGATGTTAACTCCTCGGTTGGAGCGTGAATAATGTGCCCGTGTCTTTGACACTTGTCATACTTAGCAGTATATTCGGCGTAATCCTTTGCCATAGTCGGCCAATAGTAACCAAGTGTTCTGATCTTTTGAACGAGTATTCTTCCACTACTGTGGTTTCCTCCCGCTCCATCATGTGTCTTTTTGATGATTTCGTCGACATCATTTACGTGAACGCAAGTGAGCAATACTCCGTTTATACTTCTTTGATAAAGGTTTTCGCCAACTTCGGCATAGAAATCACACTTAAATTTCAATAGGCGTGCTACCTATCTATCTTCTAGCGTTTTACGTTCCACGATGTAAGCTAGGATTTCGTCTCGCCAATCCACCTTTTGTTTGTTGTTTTTTTTGAAGTTTGCCATCTCGGAGTCTGAATCTTCTTGGTTTTTGTCTATAGCCGAGACGAGTTCTAGATATCCCTTTGGTAGGCTTATGCTTGGTCGACCTATGCTTTCCACTGGGATGATTCGCCTTTGGAAGGGATATGTTTTGGATGCAAGAGCAGCTAGGGCGTCGGCATATGTATTCTCGGACCTTGAGATTTTGTTGATCTTAAATCTCAATTCCTTGGTCAGCTCTTTTACCACATGAAGGTAAGCTTCCATTCGATCATTCTTTGTGTCGTAACCTCCATTCACTTGGTTAACGACGAGTTGGGAGCCACAATAGCAATCAATGTCAGTAGCTCCAAGTTTGTTAGCCAGTTTAATTCCTGCAATTAGAGCTTCATACTCCGCCTTGTTGTTTGAAGCTGGGAATGCAAGTCGGAATGACTGTTCTAGGACTTTTCCTGTAGGGCTCTTTAGTCGGATGCCTACTCCTGAGCCGTGTTGTTATGAAGATCCATCCACATATACCTTCCATGTTTGATCCTTTTCCATGTCTAGAGGTTTTAGATTCAGGGATAACTCGATTATGAAGTTGGCTAAGACTTGTGAATTCTCACTTGTACGTCTTTTAAACTTGATGTCATACTCGCTTAATTCGAAAACCCATTTTGTCAATCGCCTTAACTGATTTAGACTATGCAGTATTGTCCGCAGTGGATAATTCGTTAATACTATGACAGTATGATACTGGAAGTAAGGTCGCAACTTCCTTGTTGACATAACTACCGCTAGTGCAAGCTTCTCTATGGTTGGATATCAGGACTTGGCTTCATCCAGTGACTTGCTGATATAGAAGATCGGGTAATGAGTCCCTCTGTCATCTCGAACTAGTACACCACTAACAACCGAGGTAGAAGCTACAATGTATAAATATAGTGGTTCTCTATTTTCTGGCTTGGCGAGTATCAACGGTGTTGAAAGGTACCCTTTCAACTTGGCGAGAGCCTTTTCGCAGCTTTCGTCCCACTTGAACTCTTTGTTTCCACGCAAAAAGTTCTAGAATGGAAGACATTTGTCGGTTAAGCGCGATATAAAGCGGTTCAGGGCAGCTATTCGGCATGTTAGTCTTTGCACTTCTAACTTATTCTTTGGAGAAGGCAACTCTTGAATTTTCGTGACCTATTTTGGATTAGCTTCAATTCCTCTTTGAGTGATTATGTATCCAAGGAATTCTCCTGATGTAACCCCAAAAGTGCATTTTGCTGGGTTAAACTTCATCTGGTATTCATTCAAAGTTTTGAAGCAACGAGATAAATAATCGACGTGATCTTCTGCTTTTAATGACTTGACTAGCATGTCGTCAATATATTCTTCTATTGTTTGCCCGAGTAGGTAACTCCAGCATTCTTCAGTCCAAATGGCATTATCTTGTAACAATAAGTGGCTCGTTCCATGATGAACAAAGTCTCCTCCATATCTTCAGGGTGCATACGAATCTCATTATATCCCGAGAAAGTATCCATGAACGAAAAAAGTTCATTCCTAGTTGTCGTTTCAGCAATTCGGTCGATATTTGGCAATAAGTAGCTGTCTTTTGGACAAGTTTTGTTGAGATCAGTAAAGTCTACGAAGACGCGCCATTTTCCATTCTTCTTTGGAACAACTACCGGATTGGCTAGCCATTCAGGATATTTAACTTCGGTGATTGATCCGATTTCACGACCTTTGTTCTCACTGACCCGAGCTTTTTTCTCTTTTGTTTAATTGGTTTGTATGTCAGATCGACATTTAACCTATGACTTGTGATTGTCGGGTTAATTCCATGCATATCACTTGGTGCCCATGCAAATGTCGTCACATTCTCTTCAAGGAGACATATCAGTTTCTCCTTGATTGGCTTGCTCAGGTCGATGTCGATGCTTACACATCTTGTCGTATCGGTCAAATCTATGTTGATGAGTTCAACAGTCGATTGGTCTGGCTTCTCGGGAGCAGGTGGTTCGGTTAGTACCCTGATTCCTACTGATGTGGCGATTATGCATGATTTGTTCCTTAACTTCGACTCGGCGATGAAGCAAGTTCTAGCCATCTTCTGATCTCTTTTGAGTGTATAGACTCCTTTATTTGTCGAGATTTTAACACATTGATGATAGCTTGAGGGCACAGCTTTCATCGTATATATCCAAGGTGTTTCTAGGATCATGTTGTAGATCGGTGGTTTATATACAACAAGTAGTTTGATCTATCTCGTAATTCCTGCAACTCGGACTGCTAGCTTCATCGTTCTGATTGTATTGATTGTGCTTCCATCGAATGCGGTCAAGGTCCTTTCCATCGTTTTAACCTAAACATCTGGTAGTGCCATCTTATACAGAGTTTCTTTGAATATAAGATCTACTAAACTCCTAGTGTCGATGAAAATTCATGAAACATCGTAGTTGGCAACTCGGAGTTTGACGACTATGGGGTCATTTTGCGGAAAGTTGACTCCATTGATGTCTTCACCAGTGAAAGTGATCACCGAGTCCAGATGTGCATGCACTCCTTGATAGGCTCTTGGTTAATTGAGGCAATAACCTTTCGTTCGTATTTCTTGATTGAATGAATTGTGTCGTCGCAAAATTGTAATCCGTCCATGATTACACCGACAACAACTTGTGGATCGCCATATCCATCATTGTCTCCTACTGGCTTTTGCAGCTTAGTTGCTTCCAATGTTTCGATCTTCAAATTTGCCGAGTTGAAAGTAGCTTCTTGTTGCTTAGCTTTTTTCCGCTTCTGCACTTTGTACCTCTAGGTTTCTTCTTCTGAAACCTCCAATTTGCCTTTACTGAACTTCTCAACAAGGATTTTTTGTAGTTGTTTGCACTTCGCGGTCGAATGACCTACTTTCTTATGGAAACCATAGTATTTTTTCTAGTTGGAGGTGTTATTAAATGACTTTTCATGGGGGCTGTTACTTTTCCCAACTCGGAAAGCGGTTACTGAGTTTGCTTTCCCTATATTGTGCTGTCTCGGCTCGTAATGTCCTTCTCTGGCTCTTTAGTTGTCAAGTTCTGCTGTGTATCTTGATTCTGCGAGAGGATTTGCTTTTCCTCTACGTACTCTGCATGTCTCGCCGCTCTGCAAAGGGCGTCTGAGATCGTGTTGGGCCTATTGACAAAAAGGTCTCATTTAAGTGCTTCAACGGTCATCATTCCAGTTCGGAGGGCTTCAATAGCCATGACGTCACTGACTTTTTCCTTTGTCAAAATCTTCTTGAAGCATCCGAGATACAACTTCAAAGGCTCATCAAAGCCTTGCCTTAAGGATCTCAACTCAGCAGTCAAGGCATCCTGGTTGACAAATAAGGCGTACTGCTTCATAAACAACTCGGCGATTTGGTTGAAGCTTTCGATTGACCCGACTGGTAAATTGGTGAACCATACCAGTGTGTCTCCGGTCAAATTCTCTACAAAGTGTTGACAGTAAGCTGCGTCCCCGTTGTCCATTGTGTAGTTGGTACCGTTCATCATGACATTAAAGGCGCTCATAAATTCAAATGGGTCCAAATTCCCATCGTAAGAGGGGCATCAGAGTCGCAATCCTCTGTTTACCGAGACTCTCCTTAGTCGTGGTGCGAATGGCGAGTTATGTGCCTGAGCTAGGATCCTTCCTATCTCGAGTGCCGAGTTGGTAGCTTGATGGAACTTTGACTTTATGTTGTCCATCATCTTCAATACGGTCGCAGCGTCCAATGTCACTTGACCATGCTGTCCAGATGTACTCATTATGGCAGAATGATCCTGGCCGAGGACTCGGTGAATCCCTAAATAGTGTTCTTTGAACACTAGCCAACGTTATGTGCATGGCTTATTGATCTATGTTGTTAGGACACTACTCTCATTCAAACAATATTCAAGCCGATCGAACCTCTCGGCATTTCTTCGGTCAGAAGCTTCATGCTGTGCGATCAGGTTTCACACTAAAGTTTCGAGTGTCAGTGATCCCGGTGGTGGTGGTGGAAGATCAACATCTTCCTGAGTCTCTTGTTGGTTCTCTTCCTGAGTTCGAGTAGAATTCAGGGTTGATCCATTCATTAGAACGATGTGTCCCTGAGCGAGAGGTTTTCTCTTTTCTAGTGAGCTGATGGTGATTTCTCCTTCAACCATCTTCCGATTCTCAGAATTTTCTTTTGCTTTTGTGAAGATGTCCTTCGATATCTTCCCCACAGATGGCGCCAACTATTGGTACCGGTCTTAGCACAATGAGTACTCAAAACACTATTCAGTCTCACGAGGATATTAAAGAATGAGAAATATATGGTAACAAGGATGAGTTACAAAAGAAATTATGTTTCATCACTATTCTTGGTAACTTTGATTATACAACTAAAAGTCGAGTAAAAGTTTGTTGGTTTTGCAATGTCATGTCACAAGATGTAGTTGGAAGATTTGTACATCGACAATAGGGAAAACAGATCAGTTTATAGTAAGGCACACATGTTTTGTTACAGAGAGGGGTGGTTGTCATTGATAAGCTACACCTAAATCTATTGGAGAGTTGTATGTGGCTAAATTTGGGAACATCGATGTCGGGATAACACCTTTACATATAACACATGCCATGAAAACTACATATGGTATTGATCATAATTACTGGAAATCATATAGGGCATTAGTTCATGCTCGAGGCACATAGGAGAGTGGTTATGAGGGTTTTCCTATTTATTTACATAGGACTAATGCTATAAATTTAGGTATAATTTCTAGACTTGAATGCGATGGACAAGATATATTTAAGTACGTGTTCATTGCATACGGTGCATGTATCACTGGGTTTGAGTTTATAAGAAATGTTGTAGTTGTGCATGGGACTCATTTGAAATGAAAGTTGAAAGGTATGTTATTGGTAGCTACTGGAGAAGATGGTAATAGTATGATATTCCCTTTGGCTTTTAGAATTGTCGATTGTGAGAATGCTTCATGGGAATGGTTTTTTGATAAGTTGTGTCTGGTTTGCGTTGACCACGACGAATTGTTAATAGTATCAATTAAAAAACAAGTCTCATAGAAAATCTGTTTAAAAGGTGTTTAAGTTTGCCAAATGGGGAAATTTTACCTACCACCTCTTCGAGTATCTCATCACAAAATTCAAAAAGTCTAATACAATGCATTTGGTTAGAAAGGCCATCAGTGTCTACAGGATTCCTAAATTTACAGCAATTTTTAATGATATTAAGACTCAGGATTCTTGACTTGCAGCTTATTTTGAGAAATTTGATGTTCGATTATGGTCGTGGGCAAATTTTCCAAGGAATAGGTACGACACAATGACAAGCAACATCGCTGAGTCTCTAAATTGCTTGTTTTTTAGAAGAATTGTGCAAACTGATTACAAAGTGGTTTGTGAAACATCGTGAACACGCTAAGGAACGACAAAAATTGTTCACACCACGTGTAAGGGCAATGTTAGCTGACAGATCAAACACATGCAATACACTTACTCTGCAGCACATTGATAGCCAACATAGTCAGGTCATTTGCTGTGATCCTAATTGTGTATTTGATATGAAAGTAGATTGATTCTTCATAAATCTCAACCGCAACATGTTCATCGCGCTCTCAGTATGTTGTTAATAATGCAGTAAAAATTAATTACAAAAATCATGGTAAATGTGAATGACTTAAACTTACCATTGTAGTTAGCCAATCTTGTGGAGTCCGCATTACATTTCACTATTGTATCTGGATCCAATTGGATATTTTCTGAAATTTAAAGTTAATAACTGTTATAAGCAAACGATATTTGTAGACATAAAAAGAGATGCGAGATAAATATAAACAAAAAAGGATTTCCTAGAGCTTTGATGCAAGCCATTCATACAAAGCCTTAGATTTATGAGAATCCACCGGTGCAAATGGATCATATTCAAGTCCAACATGTGTCTTCAAACATTTATTTGTGATACTGATAGCAGGATTTTAGACCTTATATGGTGTTACTAAGGAAAATCCAGGTTTTATCACTCTTGTGTTCTTCCCTTTGATGTTTTTATCATCTTTGTGTTGACTCATTTCCTTTAGTACTTTGTTAATTTTTTTCTCAGAGGAATTGGGCTCAAATATCTTCACAGGCGAAGATTGTTGGGTATAATCGGGCTCAACCCTTTTTATTGTTGGGTAGCTTTCCTCTTTTTTCATCATCTGACGAGATCAATTTCTAGTGAGCAATTTTTGCTTCACGTAAATCAGCCAGAATTTCGGATGTCGGCAAATCACCAAAAATATTATCTCTCAACGTATGTATTTCGAAACACTGCATATTAGACCAAAACAAAAGAAACCATTAATAATAATAAATAGTATTTGTTACTTAAACTTTAAAAATATTGTGATCTACCTCAGTAGTCTTCGACTTCCTTCTCAAAGTCTTTACTTCTTTCTCGAGTAATTCAATCCTTACAAGCATCACTTCATGATCTTTATTCTTCACTTTTTCCTCAAAAAAATCAATTATTATATGCATCTCATCAAATTGTTTCATCTTCTTCCTCATATCGTCTAATTCGGCCTCAAGAACATTATTTTTGGCATGTAAAGCTTCTACCGTCTCAGAAAAAAAAATTAAATCCGGAAACATCTGATGCTTTATTTTTTTCCTCTCTCCTTTTTAGCACATATTTCTTCTGTATATATGATGCTTTCACAATGTTCTCCTCCTCAGTTCTATCACGACTTCTTGCAGGTACGTTTTCCTACAAATTATACAATCTCTGATCAGACCAATTAACAATTCCCAAACCACTTTCTTTCATAATGGCTCTACGAAAAAAATCAATTTCTTTGTCACTATCATCATTTTCCTAAACAGCAGGTGCCAAATCGTTCATTACAACAGTTATGTTGCTCTACATTGCAACACAGAAAAATTAAATAACCAATACGATGTAAAAATTTAGAAAAACATGAAAATATACCTAAAAAATATCTAATTCTCTAATACAATAGTATAGAAGAAGGGGACAAGAAACGTGTGATGGCCGATCAATTTTCGCGCCAAGATTAGGTACATCACAAAACACCCATATTTGGAGTGATTGTATAAACCCATTAATAGTACATGATGGTGCGGTAAAGACTATATCTTTTACTGACTGTATCAGTCCTATGAAAGCTAATCTTCCCCAGGGATACTTCTCAAATCGAGCCAAATCAAACACCATATTCGCTAGTGATGAGCTAAGCTGCACCTTATCATCATAACCCAAAATGACTAATGCAGTAGACAAATATGCGAAGCGATTTCTCATCTATAAACCAAGAAGCAATGTCTCTACATACAACTTTCAAATTCTTCTTGCAAAGACTTTTTCCTTTTAATTTCAGGTTTTCCCAAAACAACCCATGCTCATTAGTACCAACATCAAACTTTCTATCATCTGGAAAAATGTGAACAGTTTAGAGTCGTTATGACTTCAAACTCCGATAGAGAAAATTGAGCACGTGTATTACTAAATCGGCACCAAATCTCATGTTTTTTACATACAAGCTGTTTGTGAAGAATATATTCTACAACCTTTGATGACCAAGTGAACTTATTATTAACAAAGTTTACAAGAACTCTGAACGAAGAATCTTTTACTTTGTTCCACACTTCTTCTCCAACCGCATAATTAACTTCTTCTTGAAATTCAGTCTTGTTATGATAACTAATACTTTTTTGAATTTTGGCTTCATACCAATAGTAAAAAATCGTTCAGAAATCCTAAATCATCGCTTCTCTGAGTCGTCATTCTATCAGGGAAAAAAACAAAAAAACAAACATTAAACATATAAACGGAAAAATGGTTGATCAGTCCACAGACTGACCAATCGATCTGTACATTCAATTTTTGAAAATTGTTTTTTCCCGTTGAAATTGCATAAAAAACCAATCAGTCTATGTAAAGACCGATCAATCTTGACTTAGATCAATCAGTCTCTTTATGCAATTTCAACTGAAAAAACAATAAAAATTGAATGTACAAACTGATCGGTCAGTGTGTGAACCGATTGGTCTACATTAGTTGCTAAATGTTTGCCAAAAATCAATAAGAATCGATCAAACAAATTAGTAAGGATTAGAAAATTAGTACTGATTTAAAAACTCCATTTTTAATGCATAATCAAAACGAAAAAACATAAATCCAATGAAACCTAACCAGATTGAACAGCAAACTAATCAAACAACTTTAATTTGTGCCTGGAGAATCAAAAAGAGGAAAAAAACTGAGGAACGTGAATTAAAGCGTGCTGAGCAAAATGGGTATTTTTGGAAAAAGTAGGTTATCTAAGTAATTTAAAAAAAGTTATTCTAATAATTTATAAAAAAATTATGCTATATTAGTCTATTTTTCCATATTATGTATGGACATCATTCTTTATATATATATATATATATAATCCCTATAAATATAAAGAAATAATCTCATTCTTTTCAACTGCCATTCAATGTATAAGTTTATGAGTGTGAATCGAAAATTTTTCTTTTGTGTGAGCTTAGAACCCTCCTTTTCTCTTAGAGTCTTTGGTCTATCTGAAAAAGGAGCTTTACGGTGGTTTTCGTGGTCTTGTGTGTTCTTTTAAGGTGGATTTCTTTAACCTAAAATTGTTTGGTGTTAATTGTGATCGGATTTATCAAAGATGTCAACTATAATGGATCGAAAAATGATGGCTTTAAAGCTGTAAGAAGAAGAAGAAGATAAACCTTTCTTTATTCCAAATTTACCAGAATTTTGTTCGAGTGAAAGAAATCAACTAGGTATTGTTGGTCGAATTTTAAACCTAGAAACTCAGAAGATGTCAACTCTTATTCTGGTTATGCCAAGAAAATGGTAGAAACAAGGCAAGGTTTGAGGTGTGGCGTTATCAAAGGAGCGATTTCAGTTTATTTTCAAAAATGAACATGACTTCATTGAGATATTGGAGAAGGGAGTTCAATCATAGAATGAGTGGACCTTAGCAACAGATAGGTGGCTAGAGAAACCACCTCCAGATTATCTTTAATTCATTGAAGTCTAGGTTCATATCCAGAATCTTCCGATGAAATATTATGCGGTTCCCACCATTACTATGATTGGTGAGCTTTTAGGACAAGTTGTCGAGGTTATTATGATCCGTTGAAAGCTCGGACAAAGGAATATGTGAGGGTAAAAGTAAATTTGGATGTTGCAAAACCATTAAGGAAATCGAAGGTCGTAGGGTTTCCAAATGGGGAAAAGGTGGAAGTGTGCTTTAACTAAACGCATACAAAAAGATGCTTCCAATGGAGAGTTTGAACCATGAAAAAACTTTGTGTCCGATTCTGATAGCTGAGAAAAAGGAAAATGTGACTCTACAGAGAGAAAAAGAAAGCGGAATATGAGGAGAATAACCTCATTCTAAAACTGTCTGATCCTCTCTATGGTGTCCAAATGGAGGATCAAGTGGGAGTGTACAAAGTCACGCGACGCTTCAAGATAACTCCAAGGTTTTAGAGGAAATGAGGCTATATCTAACGTTTGATTCGGATACAAATATAGCAGTGAGAATATCTAGAGAGAAATCATTGGTAGCAGTAGCTAAGAAAGACCCGGTTACTAGGAAGATTGCTCTCAGTCTAGAGGCTCTGCATGTTGTTACATCGAATCTAGATAAGGGAAAAGGGATTGTGTTTGATTATTCTGAGAAGGATAAACATGAGGTTCTCATAAATACTCCAAATAGTGGTAAAAAGATTCTTTCTAATGCTATAGCTGCTGACAAAACCTCTAATTTGTCTCCTGAATATCTAGGTTTTGAAGGCTTTCAAGAGAATCAAGCCTTTATCTTTTAAATAAAAGTGCTTGATCGTAGAAGGAATGGGAAACAAATTGGACCCTAGTGTTGTATCAAGATGGTTAAAGATTCAAAAAAGACCCCCTAGTTTTAAGAGATGCAAAACCAAAACAGATAATGTGAAGGGTGTTATTCTTCCTATAATTACAGATGATGCTTATCTAAGTTAGATGGTGAAGAGGAAAGGTGGTAATGAGGAAGGATTGGAAGGTAGTAACTCAAAGAAAGCAACACCATTGGCAGTTCCGAGTGAGGAGCAGCCGAATCAAGAATGAGTATCCTATCTTGGAATTGTCAAAAATTGAGATGTCCCAAGACTTGACAATTCTTTGAAAGGAAATACGTCAAAAATAGTTTCATGAAGTCTTATATCTAATGGAAACGAAGCATAATAGTAATGTTTCAAGAGACTTGCAAGTTTGGTTACGTTATGATAGGAGTTATATGGTTGATCCTATCGGGTATAATGGCGGTTTAGCCCTTTTTTGGAAAAAATTAGTTTCTGTGGATTTTCTTTTTGTAAACAAGAATATTGTAGATTGTGAGATTATTTATGGAAAGAAAAGTTTTTACTTGTCTTGCATTTATGGTGCTCCAATCAGTTCAAATAGACCAAAGGTTTGGGAAAAACTTACAAGAATTGGAATCTCAAGGAGAAACAATTGGTGTGTGCTTAATGATTTCAATGACATTCTTCACTCGGGAGAGAAGGTTGGAGGTCCTCAAAAGAAGGATTCTTTGTGCAGTTCTTTCTCGGATATGATCACTGCATGTCAATCATATGAATTAAGTGCAATCGGTAATGGTCTAACTTGGGGTGGAATGAGAAATGGTTGCTGGATTCAATGCAAACTTGACAGCGCTTTTGACAACAAGGCTTGGCACTCTAATATTCCAGATTTGAACCAAGTATTTTTCCCTAAGTTTGGAAGCGATCATAGACATGTGCTAGTGAGCATGGTCTCTTCTCCATAGGGATACAGAGGCAAGTTTAGGTTTGATACGAGGTTCCTCAACAAACCTTAGGTTCGAGAGGTTGTTGCTCATGCTTTGAATGTTAATAGTTTACAAAAGGAAAGTTTGGTTTTAGATAAAATCAGCTAGTGCAGAAGAGAATTGAGCCAATGGAAACGACAAAATAATTTAAATTCCAAGCATAAGATCGTGGCTTGTCAAGAAGCTCAGGATAAGGAACAATCATCAAATCACCCTACAATAGCTCATCTCAGGAAACTAAAGATAGATTTGGCAGATGCATATAAAGAGGAAGAGTTGTTTTCGAGCCAAAAAAGTAGGGCAAAATGGTTAAAAGAAGGAGATGGGAATACAAGATTTTTTCACGCTTCGGTGGTAGCAAACAAATTTAAGAACACCATTGAAAAACTTGTGGATACTAATGGTTTCACACAATATGCTGAAGTGTTAAAAAGTGATGTGGCAGTGAGGTATTTTACAGAGTTATTTTCTTCTTCTCAACCACAAAACTCGGATGACCTATTCTTTGACTTACAACCAAAAGTTACAAATCAGATGAATAGATCTCTAACTAAGATCGTATCTTCCAAGGAGATAAAAGATGCAGTGTTTTTCCATTAATCCAAGTAGCGCACTAGGTCCATATGGGATGACCGGTCTGTTTTATCAAAGGTATTTGAATGTGGAGGGAGCACAAGTAACATCAGAGATCCAAGTCTTCTTTGAATCAGGTCTGTTTCCAAAAGAGTAGAATTTCACTCACCTTTGTCTTTTGCCAAAGAAAGAGAACACCAACCAGATGTCAGATCTCAGACCAATTAGTCTTTGCTTGGTATTATTCAAGATTATATCTAAGATAATGGTTAAAAGACTCAAACTGTGGCTGCCTCAGATTGTTTCACCATCGTAATATGTGTTTGTATCAGAGAGACAAATCACAGATAATATTCCGATTGCCCATGAGCTTATTCATGCTCTCAAGACACACCATAATGTTTCAAAATCCTTCTTAACTGTTAAGTCGGATATGTCTTAAGGTGTACGATCGCATAAAGTGGTCCCTCTTTTGATCATTTGTTGTTGGCGCTTGGTTTTGATACAAAATGGGTTGATCTGATAATGTATTGTGTTTCATCTATATCCTTTGTGGTTCTTATCAATGATCAGCCCTTTGGATTAATCAATCCTGGGAGAGGAATCAGTCAATGTGACACGTTTTCGCTTTTCCTCTTTGTATTGTGTATTGAAGGTTTTACACATTTACTAGGCAGAGCATAACGTGTAGGGCTTATTGAAGGTCTTAGATTCTCTCCCAACAGGGGCTAGGTTTTCACCATTTACTTTTTGCCGATGATAGCTTGTTCTTCTTTGAAGCCACTTCAGAGCAAGCTGATCCTTTCCACAATATTTTGAATGAGTATAGTTTAATCTTAGGGCTAAGATATCATCAAGACCTTCTTTTGGTTTGAGAAGTATGCTATGGACAAGGGATCTTTTGATGAGAGGTTTAGAGAAGAAAGTGGGCAATGGCAAAAGTTTGATGTTTGGATAGATAAATAGGTGAAGGATGGTGAGATGAGGCAACCTTATACGAAGTAAAATCTCTTTGGTTTGAATCTAAAAGTTGCAGACATCATTGACTCTTGCAAAAGAGATTGGAATATGGATAAGCTGAAGGAGATTTTTTTCCAAGGGGACATCAATCTGAACAAAAACCTCTTGTAAACTGTGAGGATTTTTGGTTTTGGAAAGGCACCAAACATGGTGATTTACTGTGAAAACAGCCTATCAAATGGCTCTGGAAAGGGAGAAACCTCATCTGTTTTTAAAAGCCACGGCTCAATCTTTAATATTTTTGTTGAAAAGCCATGTGTAGTCTTTCAAGACAACACCAAAAATCAAAATTTTTATGTGAAAAGCGTTGAATGAATGAAGCTCTTCTGGTGGTCAATACATTATTAACAAAAGGCATCATAATTGATCAAAGATGCCATTTATGTGGTTTGGTTGGTGAATCGATCAACCATATTTTGTTTGTTTGCACTGTAGCGAGACAAGTGTGGGCCTTATTTAGAATTCTGAATCCACATAATGGTTTTGATAATATCTCTATCTTATTAAATTTCCACTTTATCTTGCAAATGGATAAGAATGAAGCCATTGACAAAGAAGTTAGAAACTCCATACCTTGGATTTTTTGGACTTATGGAAGAACATGAATTATTTCCTCTTCAAAGCAAATAAGTTCAATGCATAGGAGACAGTTTCAAAGATAAGAGAAGTTTCTCTTCTTTGGTTCTCTGCTCAAGTTACAGATTAAATGGAGGTTAATGAAGAATCAGGTCTTGAATCTAAAACACACCTAAATTGGATCCCACCTCCAAGTGGATGGTTAAAATGCAATATTGGTATTTCATGGGCTAGATCTTCAAAGCTAGGGGGTGTAGCTTGGGTTTTGAGACGGATGTGGTCATGTACTAGCTCATAGTCGTAGAGCTTTTGCTCAAATTAGTAGCTTTTTTGAGACCAAATGTAAAGGTTTTATTTGGGTGATGGAGAGCATGGCGTTTCATCAGATGGCGCAGGCTATATTTGAAGCTGAAACAGCAAATTTTTAACTGTTTTAAAGCGCTTTGTTCCTTGTCTCTCCTTTAAAGCGTTTGTAATTGATGCTAAGGAGACTTTGTCTTGTTTTTTGGACTGGGATGTAAAAATTGTAAAGCCAGCAGCAAATAGAGGCTCAACTCTTATTGCCAAAAGTCTCACAGCTCAAAACCGAAGGCAATCTTATGTTGTTCTTCTTATCCTTCTTGGCTAACGACATTGTTTGAGGGTGAGAGGCGTTGAGCCTCTTTTTCAGCTCTGTTTTCTTTGGGTTTAATGTTGTCTTTTCTTGTTAGCTTTGTTTTAAGTTTCACAGGCTTTGGGGTAGGTGAGGTTAGTTATTATTTTCTGACCTCGTGTTGTTATTGTATTTGGCAAATTCTCTGTTTGGTTCCAAAGGTTCGGACCGCTCCCGATTTCTATCTTATTTAAAAGGGAAAAAAATCTCATTCTTTTCATATACATGTGTGTACTACTACTATATCATCCATAATGGTATAACATTATACATAAGAGAGGTGAAATAATTATTTCCAATCATGAATATGATTCATATGTTAATGATATAGTACATAATGAATCAACGATAAATCTCTGGTGACCATGATATCAGTAACTCCACGCATGGCTTGGTATGCCAATGTCGGTCAATTGGCTCTTTGAGCTTCCTTCTCCATAACTTCGCGATTTTTCAGAACTCTCGGTGAACTTACTTAGCAAAGCTCTGAGAATCATCTGGTCAGGAGAAGCATTGAACAATGGGTAGGTGTTCTTGGAGACTAAACCAGATTGGTTGCTTTGGTTTTGTGACAGATTGGAGAAGCAGGGCACGTGTTGATTGGTGATGTGATGATGATTATCGAAGTTGATGTAAGAGTCCATCAAACGAGAAGTTGTTTCATCACAAGAGTTTATAGTGTTGTCATCTCTATCAGCTCTGTTGCTGTTCTTGTTAAAAACTCTACACAATACCCACTCTTCCTGTTGTCGAATTCGAACGAATTTTTCAAAATATGGTTAAGAGGAGATATGTGTAACAAGTCAAAGATCATCTTAGATCAGCCACAAAGAAATCTTTGTAAACTCGTCAGCAAAATCCCTTGAAAAACGTCTAACATTCAGGTTAAATGTGAAACAAATATAAAAGTCAAAACTTTTGTCTTAATTTATGGTATAACAAGACCGTGACATCTTCTTCCCCCTTGCTTAATTCATGCTTGATTCATATATAAATTATCCAAGAACACATATGCCATATATTATTTAAAAAAGCGAACTTGGATGGAGTATAATTTTAATAAAATTTATGTTTATATATTGAATAAAAACAAAATAATGTATTTTGTATAATTTCAAAACCCCATTTTTTCAGAAAGAACTTGGGTTTTCTTCTTGAAATACCATAACATGTGTATCAGAGCAACTTTGGATTCTGATAACGTGTTGAGAGATAGAAGTTTTTAATTTAAGCTTAATTGACAATAAGTATAGTAGCTCATTTTCATATATCTTATATATATTAAAGCGGAATACACTTTCATTTTGACTATATTATAAATTTTAGGAAAAACTTAACCTTTGGTTCATAACTTCGCCTAAGGTGATTTTGGTTATAAACTTTCATATAATTAACAAAAATTATTTATAAAAACTCTAAAAAGATTAAAATCAAATTAAAATTATATTGAGTACAAATTCGGTTTTTGATTCGGTTTCCGTTCAGGTTCGGATTCGGTTTTTGAATACATAGATTAAGTGGTATTTGTCGGATTTGATTCTTCTAATTTGGTTTTTGGCTAATTTTATATAACACTTATTCGGTTATTTTTATTTTTCAGATCGGGTTCAGTTTGGTATAGATGGAGTTTGGGTTTGAGTATTTTTATATGAAATTCTAAAATAAATATATATTTAATTAAAAAATCTCTAGAGTTTGGTTTTTGTTTTGATTCCGGTTATGTTTCTTAAATATATAGGTTTATGACCCATTGGGATATTTTTTCGAGTTTGGTTCATATTCAATTTTTCTAATTAGGGGTTGATTCCGGTTCGGGTTTTGGGCCATTGTAACAACATCTCGAAAATAATGTTCAAAACATCAACACGGATCTAAGAACCAAGTAAACACAGGTTGAAAAACAATCATATCCCACGCTATAGCGTGGGTATAATCCTAGTCTTATATATTAAAATGGGAGACACTTTTATTTTGACCGTGTTATAAACTTTAAGATAAAATTAACATATGGTTTGTAATAACTCTTAAAAATAGGTCTAAGGTAGATCTTATTACAGAGAGATATATATATATATATATATATAAATTTAAAACTAATAAGTATATAAAAAACAAACAGAAAAATAAAATGAATATAAATATATCGGTTACAAATTTGGTTTTTGATTTGGTTCAGATTCGAGTTTAGACTCGGTTTTCTGAGTACATAGATTTAAGACCCATTTATGGTATTTTTTTGGATTCGGTTCCTCTAATTTGGTATTTTGGTTCTTTTAAAATTTAAGACTACTCAAATAGTTTTATTTTTTGGATATGGTTCGGTTCGGTATAGATCGAGTTCGGGTTTAAAAGTATTTTTATATAAAATTTTAAAATTTAAAACAATAATAATGATAAAAACTCTAGAAAGCTAAAATGTGGTTCTTGATTTGGTTTTGGTTTGGGTTCAAGCTTAATTATTTGGATAATAGATTTAGGATTTATGTGAGTATTTTGTCGAATGGTTCCTCTGATACAGATCAATTTTGGTTCGGGTTACAGTCATTGAATCAATATCTAAAAAACAGTATTCAAAAATATCAGCACGGGTCTAACAACCTAAATGAATAAAATTTGAAAACAATCAAATCTCGCGTTATAATACGGGTATAATCCTAGTCTTATATATTAAAGCGGAAGATATTTTTATTTTGATCATATTATAAACTATAAGATAAAATTAACCTAAGGTTTCATAACTACCCTTACAAATAAGATTAAAATAGGTTTTGTTACATATATATATATATATTTAAAATTAATACAGATTTAATAAAAAGTTCTAAAAGAGTTAAAACTAATGAAAAAATATCGGTTCTAAATTTGTTATAGTTTGGGTCTCGATTTGATTTTCTGGTACATAGATTTAGAACCTGTATTTGATATTTTATCAGATTCTGTTCATCTAATTCGGTATTTTGATAGTTTTTCGAGTTCGGTTCATCTAATCTACTTCGGTATAGGTCGAGCTTAGGATCAAGTATATTTATATAAAAGTTCAAAATTTAAAAATTAATAGAAAAACACTGAAAACAAAAAATTTGGTTCTTGATTTGGTTTTGGTTCGTGTTCGGATTCGATTTTTCGGATACATAAATCTATGATCCATTTGGATACTTTATCGGGTTTGGTTTATCTAATTTTGATCGATTTCGGTTCAGGTTTCGGGCTTCTAAAACAAAATTTCATAAATAATATTTTAAAATATTGACACTGGTCAAACAACCTAAATGAACACAGTTTAAGAAACTAATCAAATCTCGCATTATAACGAGAGTATAATCCTAGTTTTATATATTAAAGTGGAAGACACTTTTATTTTGATCGTGTTATAACTATAAGGTAAAATTAACTTAAGGTTCATAACAATTCTTAAACGTAAGCCTAGTGTAAGTTTTGTTACAGATTTTTATACAAAAATTTAAAATAAATAAAAATTTAATAGAAAAAGTCTATAAAAACTAAAATTTAATAAAATTATATTAGTTCTTGACTCGCTTTTGGTATGGGTTTAGATTTGATTGTCCGAATACATAGATTTAGGACATATTCTGATATTTTACCTGGTTCGGTTTATCTAATTTGGTATTTTTGTTATTTTAGTCAAAAAAATTATTAATATATTTTTAATAGAGTTTGGTTCAGTATAGATCGCATTCGGATTTGAATATTTTTATATAAAAATAAAATTTAAAAAATTTAATAGAAAAACTCAAAAAAACTAAAATTTGGTTCTTGATTTGGTTTGATTTCGATTTTTTGGGTACATAGATTTATGACTCATTTAAGTTTTTTTCATGTTTGGTTTCTCAAATTTAGATCAATTTTAGTTTGGGTTTGAGAACTCTAAAATAACATCTCAAAAACAGTTTTTCAATATATCAACACGGGTGTAACAATTGTATAATCTTAGTATTAAATTATAATGATTTCACCTTCCCCTTTGAATATAAAATATATAGATATATTCTACAAAAGGAAACAAAAAAAAATACCTCGAGAGAATTAGAAGAGTGGTGATAATGTGTTTGATGGAGACGAAACTCGTGCATGACCCAATCGGTTTTACGACCTTTAGGGGCACGACCTCAGTAGAAGACAAGTGTCTTTCTCATACCAACAATATTACCATTTCTTTGGATTGCTCTATCTTTTCCGGTAGCTTTCCAATAACCGGTGGCCGTAGCCCGGTTTGTTCTTTGCCCCGTTGTATATTTCTTATCTTTATGGCTGTAAAAATACCATTCTTTTCCTCCCACTCTCGCCGTCTCTGAAATTGACCTTTATCATCATTAGATATAACTACAATTGTCTTTTTAATTTCTTAATCACATATTCAATGATATCCAAAAGATTTCCATCTGCATCATATCTTAACCAACTAGGTTCCTAATTACCAAGCATCCAATATTAATAGGCATCCAACACGTCTGCAAAATTAGGATTATTTAATTTTTTATTTTTATTATATTATTTGATACCATTTTTATTTTATTGTTTAAACGTAATACATGCGTCTAATGATATGTGACTAAACATTAATAATAATTGTGCAATTAAATGGTCTTTTCATGAGAAAATTGTAAAAATAAATCATTTGTAGGTGACTCGCAAGTTGATTTTTATGTTTTGTTTTATCAACAAGTGGCCATCTTGTACTAAAAATGTCGAAGAAACAATATGCAACAAGAATTATGGATTACTAGCGATCGATTGGTTTAAACAATATAATCGACGAGTTGAGAGATTTTGTTAGCAGAATCCAACGTAGGTTAGTGATGAGTGTGATTTTTAATGGTTTTAGAGTACCATTTTAGGTTGTTTTTGTGTCNATTTCACTTGCATTTAGGTCCATTTAGGTTAATTTTGCACTTTTTGCATTTGGAGTTTTGGGACTTTCTTAAGAAATAGAGCAAAAAGGAGCATAAAATAGAGCTAGAGCGTTGGAACAAGTT
>OVBA01005293.1:0-20339 GCA_900406435.1 Lepidium aucheri
ATCACCAGATATAGTACTCACGCTTCCAGCGGAATTATTTATTTCAAAGGAAGAAAAATAACTTTTATCTTTGAGTATTGTGTGCGTTGTACACTATCTGCCAGACATATATCTCCATCCTTGTTTCCGAATTTTAATATTTTATGATTTTAAAATATTCATAAAGAAAATACGTTAATATCAGATTTTATATTACAATAGAAACTGTTTTATAAAAACTATCTTACGAAAAGTATTTTACAAACAAAATACAAATAACTTATTATTTATGCAAGCATTACTAATTTTATATCATGTCATACTTTCTTCTTTAGGA
Organism: Lepidium aucheri; assembly: GCA_900406435.1. NCBI lineage: Eukaryota > Viridiplantae > Streptophyta > Magnoliopsida > Brassicales > Brassicaceae > Lepidium > Lepidium aucheri. Next base: position 317 of record OVBA01005293.1, read on the forward strand.
AGATTTTAATTGTTTTGATTTTCGCTTATATCTACGGAATCAACAGCAAAATCAGCTATATCGAGATAGTTATCAGCATCAATGCCGTCAAGTGGAATTTCAACTTCATTTTCCAGAGAAGGTCTGACTTCATTGTCAAAAGAAGGTCCAGCTTCGTTATTAGAGAAGGATCCAGCTTCACCATATAGGAAGTTGGTTTCCTTTTGTTTTTCCTTTTTCTTCTGCAACTCTTGATAAAGATGGACAAAGTGTTTCGGCGTACGACAGGTACATGACCAATGTCCTTTCATGCCGCATCTATAGCAACGATTTTCATGTTTCTTAGTATCAATCTCCTTCCCTTTTGACTTATGATTATTTCTTTCATAATTATTAGAGCGAGACCCTCTATTTTGTCCATGTCCATTTCCATGACCATATCTTCCTCTTCCACGACCATGGTAATTATTCCGACCGCGTCCACGTCCATTATAATTATTATAATTTGTGGATGTAACATTCACAACTGGGAATGGTACAGATCCAGTTGGACGAGATCGATGGTTTAACATTACCAGTTCATTGTCCTGCTCTGCCACGAGGAGAACATGCATTAAGTCTGAATACTTCTGGTATTCATTTGCCCGGTATTGTTGTTGCAGAATCACATTTCCAGGATGAAATGTCTGGAGAGTTTTCTCGATCATGTCATAGTCAGTGATCTTTTCTCCACATAACATTATCCTTGAGGTGATTCCAAATAGTGTAGAATTATACTCGCTAACACTTTTGTAATCTTGGAACCCGAGGTTTAGCCACTGATGTCTTGCTTTTGGTAAGATCACATATTTTTGGTGATCAAACCTATCTTTGAGTGACTGCCAAATATCTGCAGGATCTTCTTTTGTTATATATTTGTCCTTTAAACCATCGTGGATATGGTGCAATAAGAAAATCATGGCATTGGCCTTGGCCTCTTCAGGAGCCTTTTTGGACTTATCGATAGTATCGATTAATCATCTTCCTTTTAAATGTAACTTTACTGCAACTGCCCATCTTATATAATTATGTCCGGATATATCTAGGGCAGTGATCTCGAGTTTAGCCAAGTTTGACATGATTACTGCATAATAAATTTAATAACCATAAATTTTGTTATTAACTCAAAATAAAATGTAATACAACATGTCAATAACTAAACACATAAAAATGAAATAAACACGTAATTACAAAGACATATAAAGTTAAAATAATTATCCAAAAATACATCCAAAATTCTGCGTGAGAGAAATCACCGGCCAAAAGTCCGTAAATAGAAGAAAGAATAATACTGAAACACAAGATTAGGACCCAACACATTTTGTAAAGAAATGAATCGATATTTAGAGAGAAAAATTTGAAAAGATGTAAAAAAATTTGAGTGATGAAAATGAGTTAAGGATGAGTGTATTTATAGATCGAAATATTACCGTTATGAACAGTAAATATACCCGTTGTAAATAAAATTTTTTTTTCATTTGTTTTTCATAACCGCTAGAAAATTATATTGAAAATAAAATTATCAAAATTAATAAAATCATAATGATGAAATATTCATAATATAAATAATACAATCATATAAATTAAATATGATACATTAGCAATAAATTATATTATTTGTCTTCAGGACAAATTTATTTTCATTTGTTTATCTGCAGGATAAATTTATTTTATTTATTTGTCAACAGGACAAATTTGTTTTTATTTATTTGTCTACTGAACAAATTTATTTTTTGATTTGTTCTTCTGGAACAAATTTTATTATATGTCTTCAGGACATTTTTAAGTAAGTCGTTCTTCTTGAACGCTTTCTAAATGTCTTCTGGACATGTTAATTTATTATCGTTATTCTGGAACGGTTTTAAATGTTTTCTGGACATTTAATTTAAAATATATGGTGAACAAGTTACCCATATCGTATATCGGTAATATATAACATATATAAACAGGTGCCAGTTACTTAATATAACGAAAGTATGAAATTGACAAAATTTAAAATTTACCTTTTTCCGGTATAGGGCTTATCGCGTTAATAATGTGTTATGATATAATTATTTGTATATTGTTATATTATTATTAACTATATATTTTGCAATTTGTTATATTATAATTATGTATCTATACATATATATATATATATTGTACTTAATATTATGAAATTGGAGAAATTAAAAGTATTTGAAATATAAAGAGTGAGAGAGAAAGAGATATGAGAGAGAGTGTGCAAGAATCAAATCTCTACAATTTGTGATTTATGTAGAGTTATGGTGCTTCTTATATAGGTTTTACAATAGGGTCCAAACTATGACAAGTGTAACAAGAGAAGCAACACTTGTCTTTTGACTCAACAAGTGTGATGAATCAATTTAACACTGGTCAAGTGTTTTAACATTTGTCATAATTATTTGTCATATTTATAATAAATATAATTATATATGGATATTAACTATTATAGTCATATCTACAAATAGACTTATTACACGAATGAGTTGTTGTTCATGGTTGATGAGAAGTCAACTTCATGGACTAATCTCGTCTTTACCGTACGTACGATATTACGAAGGCCATGGTCCTATTTTATTTATACATTTATGTAATTTTATATATACATATATAAATATATATATATATATATATAAATAAATTTATTTCCACCGACTTCTCCGATACTCTCTCTACCACACTTTGATCTTCATTGTATCATCCAAAGATCTCACTTACATCAATTCTCTCTCTTCCTCCATTTATATTTTTATGACCTGTTTTCTACTCCAGACAGAGAATTATAATTGCTAAGATCTGTGTATGTTTTAACACCCACACTATTGGTTATTTTGGTATGTCTCATATAATAAACAAAATTCTCCATGAATTCACTGCCATGCATTTATAACATACGGCCAAAATAATATAGCCAAATATCTCTACTGTAACCCAAAGAGACATAGCTGGATTATTTAAGCATAGGAATATTGTAAGGCTTGTGGCAAGAAGTGTGAGCAAAAGAGTATGGACTCACTCAACAAAATTAATATTCATCATATTTTAAGTTCCTATAATAAAAAAAAAGAACAATAAAATCTCAACAGTCTTATCTACCTTTCCATTTTGATCACTCTGTAACATTATTCTATTTTTATCTTATTTCCCAACTAATATTTACCTAAATTTGATGTGAACCTGTTTTAAAAGTTGTACCCTATCTTAGGAAAACTAGGCTTGTTTCTTTAATTAGTGCACTGGTTTGGGTCACCAATCTGTTGGTTATTTAAGTTTAAATATGAATGGTTATCATATTTAATTGTACGGTTGCAAATATACAAAAAAAAAAAAAAATCACAACTATTGATTTTAAAAAATCACAACTCTTGGTTTTTAAAAATCACAATTGTTAGATTTAAAAGTCACAACCATACGAATAGACGTGACTATACGAACAAACATGACTATACGAACAGGCGCTTTAACCCTTATAAATATAGGGTCTTAGAATCATTTGTACATAAGAAAAAAACCAGAGATAACAAGAGTGATTCATGATTTAAAATTCAATCTGAATTTTAGCAATCAACACATAAACAAAACACAAAACCTCTAATTGTTTCTCTTGTATCTTAGCTAGAACAAGAGAGAACTTTGATTGTCGTATTTTAGAAGGGATTTCGTGTAATCCAAGGTTTAGGAATAAGGGTCGAAATACTCTTTAAGGAAAGTGAACTCAAGCACGATTCAATCATTATCCAAGTTCACCGACATATTTGTTCCAATTTTTCCAACAATATTAAAGAGTATTTTCTAAGTGAACAATGAAGAATAACTTTGCATGTGAGATGATATCAAAGAATCGATTAAGGCATCAAGGCTAAAAAAATCTATAAGAAGATTTGTTCCAGTTAAAATATTTATTAAGCAATGAATAAAGAGTCAATCTAGATTTGATTAATTCACCATATTCAAACCTTTAACATTATCACCATGAAATCTAAGGAATCAATCATTAGATTGGTTCGAAGATTATTTTGGCAGTAACAGTATTTTGTTCAAATGAATTATTAATTTATGGTGATTTATGTTGTTAAGTTTGTGATAGTAGTTGAGTTTAAAGATGATCCATGACTCTGTAATTGATTTTATCCTTTGTATAACCGTTACGTTTCGTTGATGGTAATGCCGGATCGAATTCGTTACAATGTTGTGTTTTTGTATCATTTACCAATAAGATTAATTGGTGTAGACTTATGAATATAATCATGCACATAACTTCTTGAATTGCTACTTCATGTACAAGTAAATATCAATGTTATTATGATCACATTTCTGTAACTAAGTGTGTTTAATATATATTATATATAAAGTTACGTACATGACGATACATAAAAACATGATAACCAAACCCAGATCATTTATTATTGAAGTTGGTAATGCTAATGACCCGTAAAGTATCATAGGTAGTTTATATAAATATAATATATATATATATATATGTTTGCGCTGGGAGGATAATTATATTATGATATATTAATACGATATAAAAGAAATTTACCTATTAAGTGTTTACGGTGTTAATTACAAAATGGATGTCTGTACAACAATTTTGAATGATGTCTTGGAAGAAGAGGTGTATATGAAACAATCTGAAGGATTTGTTATGTCTGGTAATGATCATAAGGGTTTAAATTAAATTAGGCGGACAAGTATTTATATAGAAATTTGATGAGTCTGATAATGGAGTGATCATTTGCTTATATGTTGATGACATGTTGATCTTTGACACCAACCTAAGACAAGTAGAACTTACAAAAAAAAAATTTTGTCATCAAATTTTGACATGAAAGTTATGGGGGAGGCGGATGTGATTCCTAAAATCAGAATTAAAACGTGAGAACAAAGAAATATCTTTAACACAATCTCATTATATTAAAAAGAAACTTAAAAAGTTCAACTATGAGAATTGTTCTCCTGTAAGCATTCCTATGGATGTGAGTATAAAACTTATGCCTAATAAAGGAAAATCGGTATCACAACTTGAGTATTCACAAGTAATTGGTTGTTTGATGTATGTCATGACGAGCACTAGGCTAGATATAGCCTATGCAGTAGGAAAGTTGAGTAGATACACAAATAATCCTAGTACTCATCATTGGCAAGCTATAAGACGAGTGCTCAAGTATTTGAAAGGAACTATAAATTATGTTTTGACCTATGTTGGATTTCCTTTTGTCTTAGAAGGATATTCAGATGCAAGTTGGATTACCAATGTATAAGATCATTCTTCTACAAGTAGTTGGGTGTTCTTACTTGGAGGAGGTGCCATTTCATGGGCATCGAAGAAACAAACTTGTATTACAAGTTTGACAATGGAATCAGAATTTGTACCATTAGCGGCTGCAGGGAGAAAGGCAGAGTAGCTAAGAAACTTAGTCTTTGAGATTCCATTATGGCCAAAACTAGTATCACCTATCTCTATACGTTGTGATAATCAAGCTACTTTGGCTAAAGCTTATAGCCAAGTGTATAATGGTAAGTCGAGACACATGGGAGTTTGACATAGTACAGTATGTGAGTTAATCACTCACGGGGTGATTACCTTAGATTTTGTTCGGTCTCAAAAAATCTAGCCGATCATTTGACAAAATGACTAGCTAGGGACTTAGTAATAAAGTCGGAAAAAAGGATGGGATTAAAGTCCATTTGAAATATTTAATGGTGGGATACCAATTCCCCTCTAATACAACGTTAGAGGCTGAATTTCAATGCTGAAAGCCCACACTTAAAGATTGAAGCACTAGTTGACATTATCCCAAAGTAAGTGCTTAGACCTAAAAGGAAGTGATAGGTTGAAGCTGTCTTCTTAATAAATTTTGAAAAATTGCATTTACAAGTGCAAGATTAAAAAGATCTACCTATATGAATGTGAAGTGCAACCGCTTCAAGAAGCTTGGACTTAGCTTTGTATATGCTCATTAAAGGATAAGGACACATGGCTGATAATAGTGTTGAGGAAAACACTTAGAGTAGTGTAGAAATTTTTTTATCTTCATGTTTCCAAATGAGTTGAAAGGATTCAATCCATTGGACATCCTGATTAACGAATATTTGAAATGTGTAATATTACTAAGATGAAAATTCAATCGTCACAATATTTTCATTTATGCATGAGTTTGGTTTATGTTAGTTGATTTGGAATCAAAGATTAAACTTAAATGGGGGGGAAGAAAGTTGGTTATTTAAGTTCAAATATGAACGGTTGTCATATTTAATTGTACGGTTGCAAACGTATAAAAAAATCACAACTGTTGGTTTTTAAAAGTCTTAATTGTTGGATTTAAAATTCACAACCATACGAACAGACGTGACTATACCACAAACATGACTATACGAACGGGCGCATTGACCCTTATAAATATAGGATCTTGAAGTCATTTTTACATAAGAAAAAAACTAGAGATAACAAGAGTGATTCATGTTTTAAATCTAGTCTGAATTTTAGCAATCAACATATAAACAAAAAACAAAACCTCTAATTATTTCTCTTGTATTCTAGCTAAGAACAAGAGAGAACTTTGATTGTCGTATCCTACAAGGGATTTCGTGTAACCCAAGACTTGAGAATAAGGGTCGAAATACTCTTTAAGAAAAATACACTCAAATACAATTGAATTATTATCCAAGTTCACCAACCAATTTGTTCTAATTTCTTCAACACAACCTAATAATTATTTACGAGGAAGCTGATTCTCACTACAAATGCCAAATAATATACACTTACATAATCTTCAGTAAAAAGGGAAACATGTAGAAATATAGTGAGATGTATCATTATAAGTATAAAATTCTATTTAACTTCTTATAACATGATACATGTATATTATAAATTTATTAATTACTAAAAGTACACATATATAACAAATTGGATTATTGTTTTCTAATTAAGCTAAAATGGTGATTAATAATAATCCTGTGGTTAAAAATGGGTCCACCAGTTAATAACTCAATGTAACCATAGAATATGGTAAACCGTGGTTAAAATGTAAAATTCCGTTTCAATAAATTCTCACTCTCCTTCTTCTTTCCCTGTCGCTCACTTCCTTTCAAGCTCTCTTTCTCTCCCCCTCTCTTTCTTTCTCTCTCGCCAGAACTTGGGACACTCAGTCAACAAGTTACGGCGGATCAAGGAACGTAGCTCTAAAAATGACGGTTTTCTCTGGCAAACAAGTTGTTCTGGTGGATTACGAGGCCGAGGTGTCTCAGCGGCTTCTGGATACAATCATCGAGGGTGATTTCAGAACGGCATCGGATTGCATCTCTGATCCACTCGTAGACGTGAATTTTGTCGACGCCATCGGCTTAAAAGCGAGGAGGAGTGAGGTCATGCTCTGTGATGAATCCACCACTAAAGTCCAAGTCGAGTACGAGGAGTTCAAAACTGATGTAACGGCGTTATTCCTCGCCGTTAATTTTGGCAACGTTGCTGTCGTGAAGAAACTACTAGTAATCATTTTTTCCATTACGACTTTTTTAGCCGTTTTGACCTTAGATTTTGAAACCGATAAACATTGATCTTCACGCGGCTTTATCTGCCATTAATATACAAAATTCGCCGTTATTTTACGACAGATTCACATTATTTATTAAACAATCGGTTTCAACATATGTTTTTTATTTGAATATCATCATTTAATTTCTCCAATGAGTTGAAACACCATTGGTACGTTCCATTAATGGAGGACGACACAATCAATGGAGAAGTGGTTTCCTAGTGATTTCCCTTTTTCGGTTTGTTTTTGCGCATTTCTCTGCTTCATGGTTATTCGTTGTACCTTTTTGTCACACTTTACTTTTCCTCTTTTTTGAAACTCAAATTTCGGACGCTGATTATTCCTACTCGTTCCTTTTGCCTTTTTTCCTCTTTAACCAAATAAATTATTCCTGTAAATGACTAAATCGTGATCAATGCCTCTTGGTCAGACCATTTCCCTAAAATTCTTATTTAGATTTCAAGGTAGTCCATTAGGATGAACTAATTCAGTGGCATAAATTTAATTTCTGGTTGTTCGTTTTTATTTATTTAATTATTATTCGTTCTTGTCTGCACTTAGGTCTAACTAGTTTTTTATTTAATTTAAACATGTGGATCGAATTCTGTGCGAGTTGTTTTACAATTCATAATCTTGACTAACCTCAACCTCTCACTGGTGAGGGTTGTGAGGAATCTTCCAAACTGCGACAAATGTTGAAAACAAATAAGTAGAAGAATTGCATCTTTTATCGAGTCAAAGTTGCATATCAGGTGGGCATCGTTTTAAAGGTCCAAACCATAAAACTTCCTCTTTTGCACAACTTTCACAGAATTACTACTTCTACTGATTCTAATCTTATCTCTTCGGTCTCTTGCTAAGCCATATAAGCTAATGCTAGATTTCCAATTAAGATGCACAATCATCAGATTTACTTAGTTGATGGATATTTTGAGACACAAGGGTTCCAAAGGCCTCACAATTGGTTTGTAGTGATGATGGAGTCAGTGATCTGATTTGATTCTCTGTTTTCTGAAAGGAACTTATGATATTTAGTACGACTAGAAGTGTTGATATTTTCACTATGTAGCTTGTTTGTGACACAGAACCTGAGGCCCCCCTCATATGGTCATGTCACTTGTCATTGCCTGCATCTAGATTACACCAATACTATATCTGCCTACTTCCCTCTTTTCGTTTAAATCATCATCAGATGTTTGTGATCAAGCTCATGCTCCTGTGTGCCAGAATTGTTCCCTCATGTTCACGTACATCCATTTCAATTATTCACTTTGCATAATTTTTTAGCTTATTATTATTATACAGTGTTTTTTTTTGTCTTCTTTCCGCTCTTGTTTTCATCCCACGTGGAGTCCTCAGCTGTTAGCAGTATAGCTTAAAGATAAATAATATAATCTTCATTCTTCACAGTGATCTGACCTTTCATGTAATATCATATCACAGAACATTCGAGCAGATAAAACAAGAAGCTTTTCAAGGGATTTGCAACAACGATAGCTGTTAGGGAAGGTCACCTTGAGGTACTTGAGATTTTACTCAAAGCTGGTGCTTCTCAGCCCGCTTGTGAGGAAGCTTTAATAGGGGCCAGCTGTCATGGACGCTCGAGGTCTGCTGAGCTGCTTATGGCATCTGATCTTATTCGGCCTCAGGTAGCTGTGCACGCTCTAGCCACTGCTTCTTGCAGAGGGTTTGTGGACATTGTTGGGACCTTGCTCAAAGTAAATTCTTCATCTTGTGGTTTTAAAAAGTGACCATTTAGAGCTGTCAATGGGCACCTTACAGAATACATCTTTTATGTTCTTGCTTCATCATAGTGCGGAGTAGACGACAATTCAAAAGATCGGCTTCTTCTTCAATCTTCAAAACCTTCTCTTTACACAAATGTTGACTGTACAGCTCTTGTCGCTGCCATTATCAATAGGCAAGTATCGACGGTCTGTGTGCTACTACAGGTAATTTTTTGAGTCTTTTAAATTGAAAACTTGTTTCTTGCAGAGAGTATACATCTAACTCATCCAAGCTTTTCTTTCAATAATATGCACAGGCTGGTGCCAAGACAGATATCATGGTGAGACTTGGAGCATGGTCATGGGACACTAACATAGGAGAAGAGTTCAGGGTGGGAGCTGGAGTGGCTGAGCCATACCCTTTAACCTGGTGTGTTGTAGAGTACTTTGAAACCAGTGGTGAGATTTTGTGTTTTCTACTAAAGCTACAGTCTCCAAACGCTCCTCACAATGGCCGGACTCTTCTCCACCATGCCATCCTCTGCAGCAATCAGGCAGCTGTCAGCGTCCTCCTTAACTGTGGTGCTGATCCAGAAACTTCTATCATAACTTCACGAGGCATTGAACTCCGACCGATTCATATTGCTGCACGTGAGGGATCAGTGGAAATTATACAACAGCTGGTTGGCTTTGGCTGCAATAAAAACTCAAAGAATGATGTCGGGAACATGGCCCTGTTGATCGCAACAAAACACAAACACTCAGAGAGCATAAAGGTTCTAGCCCTCGCTAGTGCTGATTTCGGCTTAGTGAACAAATACGACTAGTCTGCTGTTTCGATCGCTGAGTCAAACAAGTGGTCTCTCGGATTAGAACGAGTAATTCTTGAACTGATCCGGTTTGGAGTGGTTCCACATTCAAGCAACGCGTCAGTATTCTCGCCTCTGCTATACGTGGCTCAAGCAGGAGATGTCGAGGCACTTAAGTCTCTTGTAAAAGCCCAAGACGTTTCCCTAGACTATCAAGACGAGGATGGCTTTTCGACTGCAATGCTAGCGGCCATGAATGGCCACGTTGAAGCATTCAGAGTCTTAATCTACGCAGGCGCAGATGTGAAGCTGTATAACAACTCTGGTGATACAGTTGTATCTCTATCTGAGCAGAACGGGAACCGTGACATGGTAGAGAAGGTGATGCTGGAGTTTGCTCTCGAGAAGGACATCAGGAACATGGCGGGCGGGTTCTACGCTCTACACTGCGCTGCACGGCGTGGAGACATCAAGGCGGTGAAGCTTATGAGTGAAAAAGGATACGGTCTGGACATCCCAGATGGAGATGGATACACTCCCCCTCATGCTTGCGGCCATAGAAGGCCATGGAAGTATGTGTGAATTCCTAATCGCCCGTGGGGCAGACTGCAATGCTAAGAACGGAAGAGGGGAAACACTGCTAGATCTAGTGATCGGTGATGCTGAGAAGGTGATCCGTAACGAGTTGTCTAGGAGTTTTGTGATAAGTGGAAGCAGTGTGATAAAACACACCAAAGGAGGGAAAGGGAAAAAGCATGGGAAGGGATTGAGAATGTTGGAATCAAGTGGAGTACTAAGCTAGGGAAAGTCACAGATGAGAAATGTGGTGTGCAAGGAAGTAGAGATCGGGATGACCCAGAGGTTCAGGAGGAACCGCATGGGGAAAGGCGATGTAGCAGAGGAGCAAGAAGGAATTTTCCGGGTAGTAACTACGGAGAATAAGGAGATTTATTTTGTGTGTGAAGGTGGGTTGGTGGTTGCAGAGATGTGGGTGAGAGGAATAAGACTTGTGACCAGAGAGGCTATTTGTGGGAGAACTCAGACTTAGAATTAGAGTGTTGTTTTGTATATAAAGAAGTTTTGAGAGAAGAGGAGCTTCATTTTAAAGGTAGTGTGGTTCTGTTGTGTTGGGGTGTTTATAGTTGTTGGCTTGGTTTAAGAAGATTGGTTCATTTCTAAGTTTGATATTTGCAGTATATTTGTGAAAGTAGCTTGATTTGCATATGAATGAAAACTAAAACATCTTAGTGAATTTGAGATTCTCTGGCGGCAATTAAGACTATTTAAACATTTAGAAGCACTAAAACTCGATATGTGATCAGTACCGGGATATCAAAAACATGAAGTTCCTGTCCGATTTAGCAAAAACAAGATATTCAAAAAGCATTACAACACACATGAAGACAGCACTTTTCTTTACCAGCCACGAACGAAACAAGCAATAATAACCAGCAGAGAGATGTTTATAGAGAAGCTTTGAAGGTCTAATCGCTATTGTAACCATCATCATCGTTATCCTTATTTTCATGGTCTCTTACCACTCGTTCTATGAACTGTCTTCGAACTCCAGCCATAACAGCTTCCCTCGAGGAGTCATCGTCTCCTCCTTTGCCATCGTTAAGAACTGCCTCTGATTGACACAGAAGTAAAGCTACACCTGGAAAGCCAAATAAGTTGCAATTACGTTCAGACATGAGCATTCGGCCGTTCTGCATAAAGCATGGCACAAAGCTTTATGTGGTCACATCAGGTCTCGGCTAGAGACTAAGACATAACATAACTATCAAACCAAGAAAACTTTAAACTTACTCTCTGGGGTGCACCTACGCCCAAAGCTCTTCAAGCCTACATGAGTTCCTTTAACAGCACCATGATGGTACACGAGCAAGGTAGGAAGATTACAGTCAGGGTAATTCGGAATACAATCAGTAGATATTATCTTCACAAACTTTGTTGCTGGGTATCTGCTAGCCAACTCCTCTAGACAACCCAATAGCAAAACACACTCTGCAAAACTATCAGAGAACAGCAAGAAAAGATTAAACAGGAGTTCATTGTGTTTCAAGCATGTGATAAGGTTGGTTCTTCAAGAGCAATCTTAAAAGCATACCCATCTTTGTAGAGGCATACAACAACCCAACTTTCAGCAGAAGCTTGGGTAACCTCCCGCACGAAATCAGATCCCGAGATGGGAGTCACTGATCCATACTTCCTAACTTTAGCAGCTTCTCTCAGCTCTGATAACCGCTTCTTCCTATCAAAGCATCAAACACATTAGCGCCTGGGAAGCATGAAGTGCGGTGCACAAAAAGTTTAGCCTGTTTATAAACATCTAAAACAAGACACTACCCTTTTCTTCAGACAATACTAAAAGCAAGGCAATTCATATCTAAAACACAAACGAATCGAGATAACCAGAGCTTGAATTGCATAACCGATCCAGGGAAAGAAGATAGAAGAGCTAGCTAACAACATGACAACAGATCCGAGAAAATGCATAACCCACAATACTATCGTAGCAAGAGTTCTATAAAGGTGAACTAAGAATTTTAATACTAAAATAGAAAATTTGATTCGATTCGATCTAGGAACCTGTATTCTTCAAGGAAGCGATCATCGTCGAGATCTTTGTCGTCCTCAAGATCCTCAAGCTCCTCCTCTGTCTTCTTATCGAACCATGCCTGGTCCTTAGGAGCTGAAGACTCGTCTTGAGCCGGAGTGAAAGCCGGCGGCTTGAATGCCGGAGCTTTCTCCGGGAGATTTCCCAGTTTCCGCTGGATATCATCCCATTGTGTAGATGTTCCTTCGACGTCCTTGTACACGAAATGATAATCCGCCATCGATTTTAACCACCTATATAGCTTAAAAGCTTCTCAACTAGATAACTGAGAGAACCTTAGAATCTGAGAGAAGAGAAAAGCTGGATTGCTTTGACACTCTGTGATCGCAATCTCGTTACTCTGAAAGACGATTGAAAAAGGCTTTCTTCTTCTAAAAAGGTTAGACTCAAAATTGGTCTGATTAAACCAAAAATACGGAGCTATCTCTCATATGATCCATACCGAACCGATAATAGATAGTTTAGAAGACGGTTAGCGATAGGACCCTCTGGATACTTAGGAGGGTCCGATGACATAAAGTCTAGGGACATGTATTTACTGGAGAAAACACTTTGAGAGGGTGAAAAAGGCGATCGATTAGGGTTTTTGTCTTTGCTCTGAATACTCTTTATGATCGGAGTTATGAGCTCGGTGGAGGCATTGATAACGTCAATCCAGGGTTTATCAGCGAGTCCAGGGGATTTATCTGCACTCCACGATCTTTTGAAAGGAGCTGAGGACTCCCTCCGAGCCGACTCGGATGTTAATTTCCCTATTCTTAAGCAGCTCGACTCCTCGAAGCATTCTCTCGGTTTTCTGTATTTCCTGTGAGTTTATTTTATTGTTAGATGTTTGGATTTCTCGTATCTCTTACTAGATTGGGTTCTTGTTGCTAGTTTGTAAATACTATGTGGCTAATTGATAATTTCGTTTACTGCAATTTGATTTTTGTGATGAGCTCGACAATCCAGCCAGTGTAGAGGGTTGTGTTTGTTATATCGACTTCTGATCATAAAATCTTGTATCGTTTGGTTGTTCTAGTGAGGTTCTTACGTGTGGTCCAGTGTCGAAGGAGAAAGCTTCTGATGAGGTTCCGATAATTGCACGGTTTATCAACTCTTGCGAGGCTGGGCAGATTCGTTTAGCTAGCGACAAATGTAACCACTTACACTTGCAGGGGTTCTTTCCTCCTCTCTCTGATTATGATGTTATTATTCTGATCTTGCAGTTGTATCTCTTTGTAAGAGATTGAAAGACCATGTTTTAGAACTCGGAGATCCCTTGCGAGGGATAGCGCCGTTGTTGACCGCTATTCAAAAGCTTCAAGTCTCCAGCAAACGTTTGACCCCATTGCATCCCGATCTCCTTCAACTATGTTTGCTGGCGAAATGGTACAAAACTGGTTTCTCTATTATTAGTGATGATATTTTGGAAGTTGACCTGCCAAGAGACTTTTTTCTCTATTGCTATTATGGGTAAGCCTGTTCTTCCTTTTTTCATTTATCTTAGTCCTTTGATCAATGGTTAAACAAACGCATTATTCCATCTAGTTGAGTGCTTTTTGTAGTATTTTTGGATTTTCCTCCTTGATCCCTGCGTTTTTGACAGGGGAATGATATGTATTGGACGGAAGAGATTTCCGAAAGCATTGGAGCTCTTTTACAATGTAAGGCATTTTAATTCCTCTTTAACATGCTTTGTAGCCATCAAGGACTTTAGTTTTAGTTTTAATTCGATTGAAGTATTTGTATCAGGTTGTGACTGCTCCTATGCATACTGCCAATGCCATATCCCTTGAGGCGTACAAAAAGTACATATTGGTTTCCCTCATTCACTATGGGCAGGTAAGGCTATGGTTTTTATTTATTTTGTGATCTGTCGTTGGAGCAATCATATTGCACCATTCTGAATCCATTGGATGTGTTTACGCCTGTGTCTGATTTCCTGTTTCAAGCATTGGTTTATCTGATGATATTTCTTATAATCTTAATTGATTTTCACATGAGCAGTTTAGTAACAGTCTCCCCAAGTGCGCTTCTACAGCAGTTCAGAGGAATCTGAAGACCTCGTGTGTAGTAAGTTTGAATTGTAGCTGCTCCTACTTCAATGCATCCCAAATATTTCAGTTGCTTTGTACTACATACCAGGTAGATCTATTTACAGGCTTATGATTTTATTGTTCATCTTTTCTCAGCCTTACATTGAACTGGGTAATTGTTACAACGATGGGAAGATCAGTGAACTAGAGGCACTGGTTGTGGCCAACAGCACAGAGTTTGAAGCGGTAATTTTTCTAACAATCACCATAGTTTCTGTATCGATAATAATATTCATTCTCCCCTGTAACTTGCATGAAATGCTATGTTTCAGGACAAGAACCTTGGATTAGTTAAGCAAGCAGTGTCATCACTTTACAAACGTAACATTCTGCGATTGACTCAGAAGTACTTGACCCTGTCGCTTAAAGATATAGCAAACATGGTCCAACTTGCTAATGCTAAAGAGGCGGAAATGCATGTGCTTCAGATGGTACTGTATTTCACGTGTCCATAATTCTATTTTTTGAATAGAGCTCTACCACTATAACTCGTTGATGACAACATCCTGTATTCTTTCAAAACTTGCAGATTCAGGATGGTCAGATACATGCTCTTATTAACCAAAAAGACGGAATGGTCAGATTCTTGGAGGACCCTGAGCAGTACAAAACCAGTGATATGATTGAGATCATGGATTCTGTTATCCAAAGGTATGTCTACGTACAAAATCTTTTGCTGCCAAAACGAACCAAGTGCTTTCATATGTTTTAAGGAGGAGATGGCTTGAAGAAAGCATTTGGAAGGAAGTTGATAAAGAATTTAGTGGTTTTGCCGAAGTAGTGTAGTAGCATTTAAAGAAGCTTTATGTCTTATATGATTCTCAGGACTATTGGACTGTCGAAGAATCTCTTAGCCATGGATGAGTGCTTATCATGTGACCCGTTATACTTGGGAAAGGTATCAACTTAATGCCATGTGTACTAAATTGTTTCGTCCTCGAACCCGAGTATCTCAGAATCTAAGCCGTTGACAATTTTTTATCAGGTTGGAAGGGAAAGACAAAGATACGACTTTGGAGACGATTTTGATACTGTCCCTCAGAAGTTCTCCATGTAAACAAAATAACCAAAACTTAGCTCAAAGACAACTCTAGTTGTGAATCTGGAGTGATGTTTCTTGGCTTTCGTTGTTAATTTTGTTGGTTAGAAAAGTTGCACATTTTTTTTCCTTTTTCTGACAGTGGCCAACAAGTAAAGAGAATATATTTATCTGGCGTACTAAGTTGACTGTTAACTATGTTATTATGTTAGTCGACGGTTAAATTTTCGTTAACCGATTTAATTCTTACTAGGATTTAACCTGTGCTATGTACTAAAAAAATAATATGGTTGAGCAAAAAAATAATAAAAATTATAAACCAAACACACACAACTTCTAGCAAACCTTATGTGGATATTTGGTAATAATAATAATCTAATTTTGTGGATATTTGGTAATAATAATAATCTAATTTTCAAACTTTGGATGAGTAGTATAAAAACAAAAGAAATCTAATCTTTTCATTGGTAAGAAAACTTATATTGTCAATTATCATTGTGAAATATCTTAATGGGCTTGTGTATTGAGCCCATTGTAATCTGTTTTCTTCACCGTTAACATTTTTGCTGTTTCAACATAGGTTTTATCGTATTCTCCACCGACAAAGCAGAAAGAGATGAGATGAGAGGAGAGAGATGACGGATAATCTATTCGAAGATCTTCCACCTCCTTCGTAACCTAAGCAAGAAGAACCACCAATTTCATTAAAACCAGATGACTCGACAAACCAAAACTTCTTTCGCGGTTTTGACTTTGGTTCTCAAGAGTGTCTTAAAGCAATCAAAGTTGGAAGAATCTATACCCAATGTTTCAGGTAAGCTTAGTTCGTCTATAGTATCTGAGTTCAATTCACTTTGGTACACCTTATTCACGTTATTGGATTCTCTAAATTTCCTTGAATGCAATCCTTATTTTACAAAACAGAAAAAATGCCTCAACATCTACAGATGGTCTCGATTATGGTCATTGCACACTATTAAAGGAATCTAAAGCATAGTTGGATATCTAAACTGATATATTTGCATCTTCAGCATCCTTAGAAAAAATTTCCAAGTTTAATCATTGATTTGTTACCAAGCTTAGGAATTGAATGGGCTGTGTGGTCTTCTTCTAAACATGGGTATTTGTATGATTTTTGATATTTTATCGTCAGTTTCACGTATTTTTTTCTTGGTGCAGAAATCTCAGATACTATGCCAGAGAACTCCAATCAAGAAACAGATTCTACCAATCTTTCCGAAAGTGGACAATTAACCCTTGAAGGCTTCTCATTGAGCGTCCCAGCTGATCAAATGGGAGTAATTCCTAACATTAATACGTTAATTGCTGAGGTAATTATCATGGAATATTTTATGTGATATTTTTATTTTATCTTTAGCATGTCCTTTAGTTATGGGAATCGGTACTTGTCGACTCTCAAGGTGTCATCATTCATCATTTAAAATCGTACATAAATTTTTGGATTATGCTTCTATATGATTTAAAGTCCTCATAGGCTCAAAGTCGCACGTCATGTCATCTTCTTATGCTTCTTTTGTCATCCTGGACCTTGCGCTCTATATCTTCATTGGATCTTATATATGTAGCGTTTTACTGTTTCTGTGTTTCTTCTGTGTCCTTAAGTATTTACGTTTCTCGTGTTTCTTATATACAGTAGCTGAATAGAGAATTATCGAAAAAACTTGAAATGTAAACAAAACAGTTAGAGCTTCTATCAGAACAAAAATGTATTGGAAACTCTGTTTTACTATGATGGTTAGGGCTTTGAACTTTATAAAAAAAAACAATTTAGTATCATAATTAATCACAGGTTTATATTGTCGTCTTCTCTGTGATCTGATTTAGTGTTCACAGACATTAGAGATGGAATTAATAATTCATAGGTCTTGATATATTCTAAAACTACTAAGAAGAGGATGGTTTGATAGGTACTGAAATATTCTTGAGTAGAGAAAACTGATTTGAGGAATAAACTGACCATTGTTAGTTTGATCGAGTCTTGGATTTGTGCTTTCATAATCAATATGAAAACCTTGAGATTTATGTCTTTTAGCGGACAATTGTTCATCAGCTTTTCCTTTATGCTTCTTCATCTGGATATGAAAAAAGATAGGCGTTAGAGTTTAATAAGTGAGAATAGACATCAAACAGGAATAGTAGATGAGATATTAGCTTCATATGTTATCAATTACGTTTACGGTAAAAGATCTGTTGTGATCGATATGTTTGGTGAATATCAATACTGTTGTTATCAAATATAGGAATAAGATTTTATCAGAAAACGTCCTATTTTTATAATGTACAAATACATACTGCACTCTTAATTACCAACAACTTTCTTATTTTGTTGTTAATTTAAATTTGAGGTTGTTACTGGTTAGTTTTTCGTAGTTCATCTATACTCATGTCCATTTCCAATTTAGCTGGATAAGGAGACCAAAGTTCATTATGTGTACTGGTGGAAATCCTTCTAGTTACAGTTGCTGATAAATGTTTGATTGCCAGGCTTCTGTCATTAGATAGAGAAGATCTTCATTTAGATTGACCAAAATCTTTCCAATTAAATCTCATGGTCACATGAATCTTTGAATTCCATTTAACTGTCAGAGTTTCAATTATACATACCAAATAAGTTAATTTACCATTGCTTTATTTGCTATATGCACAGGGTAATCAAGATTTTCCTGAGATTATACCATTAGCGATAAAAGACGTGTTCAATATTATCCACGAAGTAAGTGATCTTATTTTACTTATAAACTGTATGGTCCCTTAGTGATTGATAGTTTTTCATGCACCTAATAAAATGCCATATGTGTTTATTTTGTCATCATTCTAAATTTCAGACCGCCGGAAGAGAGTTCTTGCTCCGTGTTTCATATCTCAATGAGGTATGTGAAAATTTTCATCCATGACATAATGGCATTTGCTGAAATTGTAAATAATCCCTGAAGATAAGGTTTTTAGCTTGAGATATAGTTTTCAGATCTTTTCATTTTGACGAACATTGTTTTTTTTTTTTGGTAATATGTGTAATTCCTTCATAACATATAAATGACTTGAACCTGATTTCCTAGAGAATATCTTAGTGATGTTTTTATTTCCACAGTGCTTTCTCTACCTATAATGCTTGGAGATCCTTATCGTCATGGTTTCTTTATCATGTATGTCCATTCTCATTTTATCAGTTTTTTTTCTATGTTTTGGAGTATACAATCACATCTAACCATTCTATTTCATATACATTCATCCGAGGACAGTAGAATTCCAGAACGTGGAATAACTCTATTTTCTGCTCGAGAAGCATCAAATTGGTACCATTTCAGGGATTCGTGTGCGTTACCAAACGTCTGATTCCATCTTCAGGTACGTTTCTAATGTACTTTTATATTTTTGTGCAGAATAAGTTTAGTAATGGGAAATATAGTGATTTCTTCATACATGACTTGAAATGTGTCTTATTATATTAAAATGCAATGAATTTGTGATGAAAATAGGTATCCCATAACATATTATAAGAACTGAAATAGAAATGTCATAATGAAAAATTAATCTTTTATAATAATAATAAATAAAACTACTAAAATCGTATGCTATAATATAAATGCCCTATGAAGTGGACTTTTTAACTTGTCCATGTTCTATGCTTCTGATTGTTGACATAGATATCCTTATTTGTGTATTCCTATTATGTATAATAAAGATTAATATATTGTAATAGATAATAATATAAACAAAAAAACAAACTAAAACGCAGCTTATTTATTTAGTTCTGAAATAATTTAGTCTTTAGAGTTACAAAGAATGATTTTAAAAAACCTCTTTATAAACAACATTAGTTGTTTTCTTCTGTGCTTCCCCTTTCTTATTAAGAGCTAAAATCTTCAATCCTGCCTTTCTACTAACCCTAGACATAGCAACATATAACTGCCAATGAGAGAAAACTGGTTTTGGTAAATACAATCCAACTTCAGAAAGGGTTTGTCCTTGACTTTTATTTATAGTCATTGCAAAAGAGACTGCAACAGGGAATTGTTTTCTCTGCATTTTGAAAGGAAGACGTACATCCGAAGGTGTTATCATTAATCTTGGAAGCAGTACTGTCCGACCAACTTTAGTGCCAGTAATAATTTTTTCTCCTAGTACATAATTACCCATCTGAATAATTTGTAATCTTGTCCCATTGCATAAACC
>OVBA01005294.1:0-20333 GCA_900406435.1 Lepidium aucheri
AATCTAAGAGGCTGGAGCCATTGGGCTTGATGGACCTGCAAAGACATTCATTATATAAGTAAAACATACCTTGTTGGACCGAATAAATGGCCAAACCTTGTTGGTTGCTTGCAACTCAAGTCTTGACGGTTCTTGATCCTCTTGCTCANTTGGTGTAGAAGCTTCCTCTTCTTTGCTTAGCACTTCAGCCACAGTTTTTCCTAGTTGCTCCCTTAGCTTGCGTGCTCTAGCTCTAGTCATAGGTATGTTTGGTTCTATTGTCTTGATGCCCTCATCACCTAGTTTGGTGCATCCTTTGCTTTAATTGTTAGAACCGATGGCCTCAGCTTCAAGGACCCAGCTTAGTATTCTAGTGAAGAGTCTATTGGAAGCTGTTGAATCAGCTCACAAGAAAAGAAGGGTTTCCTCGTGTGTGTGGTGAAAAGAAGTGTTCTTTTTCTTGAAAAATCCGAGCAAAATACGGAGCAAACAATGCTATTTCTAAAACCTTCTCTTATACTCTTTATACTTGTTATACACTTAATCCCTTAAATCTCGTTTGCTCCACTTTACTGGCCTAATTACTCATATCCATAGTTGGTTTTATTCATGTCTTGGAGCCCTCAAAGTCAAAATTTTCAATTATTCTCTTCTACCTTTTGATGAAGGTGTAACTCGGAATTTTGCTTGAGTATTCCCAAGAGGAGATGGATGTAAATAAGAAAGCTATTAGGTTTTAAAATAGGATCAAGGAAGGGGATTTTGGTGATGATCTTGTCATCAAAAAGATCAAGTCCTTGCAAACCGTGTGGTGATGACCTTGGCATGAAAAGGTACCAAGTCATTGCAATTGTTTGGAGGAGGAAGAAGAGTAGACCTAATGATGCTTCAAAGTATTGGTGGAGTGATGGAACAAACTTCTCAAGATTGTGTTGATGAAACGGATCCTTTGTGTGGAGTTCAAGTGAACTTAAGTCATTCTCCATGAAGAGTCTCTACCAAAACCTTGTGCCACAAGTTTGGTAGCCAAGGTATGAGAACCCAAACAATAAATCGCCTTTGGTATTGATATCCGGTTTCCTCTTGATTTCCTAGCTAGGAATAGATGATAAATGCATTCAAAGTAGTTAAGGAATGGATACGTGGAGTAGTACCAAAACTGAATTGGTGAAATCAAAGCTGAAAACAAAGCGATCTCATACCAAATTCTTGAAGGTCTACATGAAAAGGCTTATAAAGACAAGCTATGGAGAGAAGTGGTTCACACTAAGGCTTTTGAAGAAATCTAAGGTGTGAAAGGATGAATGTGTGTGTGTATGCAAGAAGAGCTGAAAAGAAGAAGTGTCTTCAATACCTTAAGCCACAAGTCTACAAGGCTCAAAGGAGCCAAATGTGTGTTGTTGTTTATGAACCAAACGCAAGAAGTTGAGGAATGGTTCAGACTTAGACTTGTGGAAAGTCAGAAGCATGAAGAGGAGTGTGTGTGGAGAGGAAACAGCTGAAGAACTGATCTGGTCTCTATCTCTTTAGTCACACTCTCTCAGGTATCAAATGTCTATTTGACTTGTTCCACTAACTACCAAGTTGTGTGTATATTCTGAGCCAGGAGTATATGCACAAAGGACTAAGGGATGAAGAATCAAAGGCTTGGTAGAATGGAAATGTAAGGATAGACTCTAAAAAGACGTCTCCTTAATGCAACTATCAAAGGAGAAGTTAATCATGATTTGGACTGCTCAAATGACATGCCTTGTGACACTTGGTAATGGAAGGAACCTTCTTAATCATACTTGTGAAGTGTCAAGTTGTGGAAGATGAAAAGGAAGGGCCTCCTCTCGAATATTGGCAAAGAGTGGAATGTCTCGATGTAGTCCATGAATCCATAAAGCCATGTGAATGACAACATGCTCAAAGGTAAATTTTCATATGATTTGGTGTTACTAACAATTGTTTGTGTTCTCTATCTATTTAAGTTTGATAGAAAATATTAAAGACAATCAAAAGATTTGATATGAGATGAGGATGATAGAACACAAAGGAGTTTGTGTATCATCTCCTCGGTCCTTATACTATGTTCCTAAAAGTCTAATGAAGATAGAATGGCAACGGATTGAGGAGATGGAGTGATCCCCATTGTAATGGATTGAACGATGTCTCTAAAGACTCATTGATGTACCACTTGACATAGTGGTCGAGTTGTGATTAAGAGTCTGGCCCATCAACATAACACTCGACCGAGTGTTGCTCGAGTGTCATGGTTTTCCTCCTTATTCGATATGTTGAGCTCGAGTTGAGCTGTCAATAATCACTGCAAAGGTATGCAATGTATCCCTTTGAATTCATTTTATCAACTAATATTGTGTGCTTCTTGTGAAGTATTAGCTAGGATAAAGCGATCAATTAAATCCTAAAGAGATGAAGCTAAGGGAGTATCAAAAATGGATGCTTTGAGGATGAAGCCATTGAAGATGGTTCCCGAAGAAGTGTTGACCGAGAGGGGGAGCCTTTCAAAGTGTAATTGCTGCTTTCCAAGCTTGGCGTCCAACCTTGAGGGGGAGTGTTGGAGCTGAATGAAGCTAAGGCTGAAGGATTTCAAGATACAATGCAAGATTTGTAGATAAGGTGGAACGAGCTCATGTGGAGTTTGTGTCAACTTCTTGGACTTGACTTGTCCAAAACGTGCCAATGATCTATATTCTTTTCCTCTTAGTTGGTTTTGTCTCAATGGGTTTTCCATTAAGGTTTTTAATGAGGTGGAGAGTTACAAATTTCAAGTTGGACCCTTAATGGCTCATTGCAAATTCAAGCTTGAGAGAGAGTATTGAAATATGTGTTACTTAAGTTCCAATCAAGTGATACTTATTAGAAAGGCAATCAAAGTGAATGGAAAGGAGTTGTCCAAAGAAAGAAGAAAAAAATGTTAAACTCATAATATGAAGAATAAATGAAGTGAGGTTCAAGTAACCGACTCAAGTGAACAGAAACTGGAAGGTTACATGTGGTTGACTGGTAACAAGATGGTTAGAAAGTAACCAACAAAAGTCACATGTAAACTTTGAGCAATATGACCGCTGAGACAAAAGGAGATATGTCTCCCTCCTTATTTCTAGAGTAGACCAAAAGTAGTTTCTATTTTGAGTAAAGTGTGGTCACATGTGTATACAATCTTATATCTGATTATATATGTTTGTATAGGTTGGGTTTTGCTTATTTTCTCTATAAATATGTTGTAGCCATCATTGCAATTCTTAAGAGAAAGAATTTTTTTCTTCTTCACCAATCTCTTCATTATTAAATCTCACAAACTCTCAATCTCTTTACTCTTACAAACAAATCTCTCATTCTCTTATTCTCAATCTTTATTCCGCAAAATCTAACAAAAGTGACTCGAAGTTGGTCTCAGAAAGTCAAAAATCCTAATTGTAACTAGCATGAACCCATTTAGTAATAGCGCAAATTTGATAGAAATATTTTTCTAGTTTGTTTGTCTCAAATCCTAACTACATAAACAGTTGTAGCTCCCTAAACCACATGAAATTAGTGAGTTGTTAGTCAACGAATTTTCTTTCGCCATAGTCGAAAATTAGATCTGATTGGCGTATACATCCAAAAACTCATGAGTTCATAACGTTTCTAATGTGAGTGTAACCCTTTGCGTAGACACGTCCAGACTCATGAGTTCATAACCATTGAAGTAGTTTATCAAAGTATATCCATTCAAATCCTAATTCTCATAAACAGTTTGCATCTGTTAGTGAGGAATAATCATTCTCTTTACTCCATCTCATTTTTGTTTCAAGTAAAAAATTTTAAGATGTATTTATCGTCTCATTTTGGCTTCATTTCCTCTCTTAGGGCAATTCCAACCTATACACCAAATTTGGGTAAAAATAACACCAAATTTAGTGTTTTAGTGTTTCAAAAAGTTTTTCATCTCCAACCACAACATCACATCTCACATTAAATATAATAATTTTTATTATTGTATTATTAAATTTAAGAATTTCTTTATTACTAAAATTAAATTTATTTTTATTTTGTTTTGATAAATAATTAAAACTTTATTTTCATTTTATATCAACTATAACCTATAATTTCATATTATTAAAAACAAAATAAAATTTTAAATATATTTTTCAGGTATGTAAATTTTGGACCAGTATAAAAAATAGTAAAATTTTAATTCAATTCTGAGTCAATTTTATTCGGCTCTCCGTCAATTTTTCGAATTCGAGCAAAATGCTTAAGATTAATACCAATAGACAACATATAAATTTATTTTATAATATAAAAATAATAATAAAATAATAATATTTTTTGTGTTTATGGTGGGGTACTGTTTATAAAACACCAAAATATCAAATTTGGTGTTAGTTTTGCAGGTGGGTTAGAAAATATTTAATACCAAATTTAGTGTTTTGGAGTTGGATTGGAGAAACTCTTAAGTCAACCTCCTCAACTCTCACAACTCACATGACGGTATCTATTAATAACTCCATCCTGTGTGATAATGAATAGCTCATAAATTGATACTAGTTAGATCCATATGAGGGACAACTAGATAAATGTTAGTCAATCTTTTCCCATTTAGGGACACTAGCTTTGGATATGGTTCAGCATATCAAGTAACAACAATGGTATTGATAAAAACCCATGTTTTCATATGAATTTTACATTTTGATATTTGGATTCACTCAAAAACCAAAATTTCATATGCAAATGCAACAAATGCTTTTGTAGAAAAAATAAAAATAAACCAAAAAGATGATTGGAGCAAATGAAAGGGAAAAGTACGGAAGCAACTAAAAATGGTCGGTCATAATAATCGTATAAGTTGGGAGATAGTTAGTTCTCCTACTCCCAACTACATGCCTCTTCAATGCTCTTATCTCATCTTCTTCCTCCTCCTCTCTATTTAATTTCCCTTCTCTCTCCTTATCTCTCTCAATTTTTCTCATCTGGGTCTTCCTCGTTTTCTCCGCTTAAGCTATGAAGGTCACCGTTGTCTCTCGCAGCGGCAGAGAAGTTCTCAAGGGTCCCGTCGACCTTCCCGATTCGGTACTTTCTCGTTTTCTCTTCTCCGATCTGCTTCATGTTCTCTGATTAGTGGGTTTTGTTTCTAAGATGACATTGAAAATTTTGCTCTTTAGTTTGCTATCTCGATTTGGCTTTTGGAGAAATGTAGGGAATAACATTAATAAATCTTACAAGTAACATGCTTTCTTATTTTCTGATTTAAGGGTTTTTGATTCGAGTTTTTCTTTGTTTTTGTTCTTCGCAGGCGACTGTTGCTGATTTGCAGGAAGCGTTTCATAAGAGAGGTAAGTTTCAAAAGTTTTCATTTTTACTAGAATATTGACTTGTTGAATGTTGAATGGATATACTTTGATAAACTACTTCAATGGAGTGTATAAGCTAGTGTTAATTTTCATGTATTTCGTAATTGTTATGTGTTGAAATCTATCCTCAGAATCTGATGCTGATGTGTTAGATATCAAGATCTGTGTGGAAGCTAAGGATTATATAGATTTGATGTGCTTTATGCTGATAAGGATTACTAAAGCTTCTAAATACACCCTTGGGTTTATCATAGATTGCCAACGTCTCAAGTCTTTTTACTACAATGTGTAATCCGTGTGGCCTTATCATATGATTTGACCATCTTTTTATCTCTTTCTCTAAAGTATTTGTATTGAGCAGAGAGCTAAAAGTCCTTTTTTGTTCTTCACATCTTGAATAGCTTTACTAATGTATTATTGCGTGTGATTTGGGTTTTGTTGTTACAATAGCTAAGAAGTTTTACCCGTCAAGGCAAAGACTGACTCTGCCCGTGGCTCCTGGATCAAAAGAGAAACCCTTTGTCCTCAGTAGCAAGAAATCACTCAAGGAGTACTGTGATGGAAACTCCAACTCCTTAACTGTAGTCTTTAAAGACTTGGGTCCACAAGTTTCCTACCGCACACTCTTCTTCTTTGAGTATCTTGGCCCTCTACTTATCTACCCTGTCTTTTACTACCTCCCTGTGTACAAATTCCTTGGCTATGGAGGAGACCGTGTCATCCATCCGGTCCAGAAATATGCTATGTACTACTGGTGCTTTCACTACTTTAAGCGCATCATGGAAACGTTTTTTGTTCATAGGTTCAGCCACGCAACTTCCCCAATCGGGAATGTGTTCAGGAACTGTGCTTATTACTGGACCTTTGGTGCTTACATTGCTTATTACGTCAACCATCCTTTGTACACACCAGTCAGTGAGACTCAGATGAAGATTGGTTTGGGGTTTGGTTTGGTTTGCCAAGTCGCAAACTTTTACTGTCACATTTTGCTGAAGAATCTCAGGGACCCCAGTGGATCTGGAGGCTACCAGATTCCCCGCGGTTTCCTCTTCAACATTGTTACATGTGCTAATTACATGACCGAGATTTACCAATGGGTAGGATTCAACATTGCCACTCAGACCATTGCAGGATACATTTTCCTAACTGTTGCCACTCTAATCATGACCAACTGGGCTCTTGGAAAGCACAGTCGTCTGAGAAAGGTAAACAAAGATTTCGTTTTTGAGCCTATACTATTTTGCCAGAACTGACACTTCTCAAAATTTTGGCTTTGCTCTGTGGTTCTTATTGTGAATATTTTGATATTGGTATTGCAGATATTTGATGGGAAAGATGGAAAACCAAAGTATCCAAGAAGATGGGTGATACTTCCTCCATTCCTTTAGAAGCCATTGTTGTAACCTCGCCTATTAGTGAAAGTTCTAAATAATGTTGAAAAACAGATCGAGAAATGAGAGATCTTTGGTATTCTTTTTCTGTTTTCGTTTTTTTTGAGGTCAGTCTGTATTGGTTTATAACCTGTTTATTTCTTTTGTTTAAAAATGTTTTTAAGTTAGAGATTTAGAATGTGCTTACTGCTGCTTCTTATGTTGTTTCTCACTCGAATCAAACCCTTCAAATCCGTTGTGTCGCAAATTAAGTCAATAAGAAAATGATTATAATAGTTACAGAACAAGTTTTCTCTGCTATAGTGTCTTATCAATCGTGTTGGTACATGGCTCAATCACTCCACTATTTCGCTCAGGCCGATTTATGACATATTTCTTAAGCAAAGTAACCCGGCCCACAACAATGGAAATCAGACAATTCGAACGGATTTGGGAAGTTCAAGCTTCATCAAATAAGTAGCCGAGTTCTGAAGATTACGCCGAAAGAAGAGGAAACGAGCAGGCGAAGTTAAATAGCAGAATATGCGGAGAAGGAAGGGAAAGTAGTTAGCACCTAGGCCTATAAATAGAGAGCTATGTTAAGAAGAAATGCAAGTGATAGTAATCGGAAGAAAGTCATAATTGATATCTTGTAAATCTCCAAAGGATCAATAAAATTTACATTTCTTTTTCTAGTTCGTTTATCTTTGATCTACTTAATTTATTTGCGCTTTATCCCTTAGTTAAATTCGATCTCTAGCATCAACAAAGTGGCGTCCACCGTGGGGCCGAAGCGTAGATCCGAGAGAATCCGAGCTAGTAGAAGAATGGAGCGATCTCATGCAATGGAGCGAACGAACAATGATGAGGAGGTATCCACCTCGCAAGTTCCGCTGCTGTTAACCTCCGAAGTGCCTTCAAGGCCGGTCGCTCAAAGCATTGCGTCCCAGCGTGGACAAGCTATAAACGATTTAAAGCGATTAACGGCCGACTTTATCGAGCAAAACAATCAATGAACAGCATAGATTCTAGCAAGGCCTGATCACCAGGAACAACGATTTAACGAATTACGGGCGTCAATCCCGCAGTTATAGGCCAACTTCGGAAATCAAGTTCAAGGGAATATAGCTGTGAACGTTAATCAACGTAACGAAAACAACAATCAAGTGAATGAGGATGAGATCTCACCTCCCCTAAACGTTAATACAGCAACAGTGATTTGTTTGAAAGGGAAATACAGGAGATGCGTGCAATGATCGCAAATCAATGAACTGAGCATGCTCAGATGAAATCACAGATCTACTGTGCAACAACCGCCGCACCTGATATTCAGCGCGTAATGGAGTTAACGCAACAAACACCATTTACAAATTGAATAATGAGCACAATCGTTAGAGATGTTGGAAAGATTAAGATACCAACGTTTGAAGGAAATGCAGACCCAGCAGCCCACTTAAAAATATTCCGCTTAGCGGCGATGAAAGCGCATTTCAATAACAAAGAACGAGATATTGGTTTATGTCGATTATTCTCTGAGAACCTCGCTGGGTCAGCTCTCGATTGGTTCTCGTCGTTAAAACCGAACACGATAGATAATTTTGAGCAATTGACTGAAGGGTTCCTTAAACATTTTTCAATGTTTATTCAAGAAAGAACCTCAGCAGATAATTTATTTGCAACAGTACAACAACGAAATGAACCACTCCGGGATTATCTGAGTCGATTCAAGGAAGCAAGAGCATTAAGCGTAAATATAACTGACGAAGTGGCCATCTGTGAGTTAAAAATGGGTTTATGGCCAAAGTTGAGCTTCCGAGCTGAAATGTTCATACAACATTTTGACAGTCTAGATGATGCTCTTCACCGAGCTACCAATTTTATCAAATGGGAAGAAATGAACAGGTTGGAGCTTGATAAGAAAGGTATATAAGAAGAGGGTCACGAGGACCATCGACGGAACAACAAAAAATTGTTTAGAGAAGCTGGCGAGAGCCAGGAAAAGCATTCGTACGCAGTCGGAAGCTCGTACAAAAGATAAAAATGGGAATAGGAATTATCAAAGTTCTGTGATTATCACCAAGCTAAAGGGCATTCCATGGACGATTTTACAGTAGTCCAACGTCTGAAAAGGAATAACCAGTGGAAAGAGGGAATGCGTAAACAGAGATCTGAGTCCAAGGATGACCATAATTCAACCAAGAGAAGGCGAGAAAATAATAGCGAGCAAGGTGAATATCAAGAAATAGAAGTTAACCCGAAACAGCAAGCAAAACGAATCGACTTTATTATGGGCAGATCTTACCTCGTCCCAAATTCTATAAACTCAATTAAACCCCATCAACGCAAAGTAGAAACAAATTCCCAGATCGGATCGAGCTCGCTTCACCAGGATGCTGTGATCAAGTTTAGTGAAAGTGAGACCTCGTACCTCGACAAACTGCATGATGATGCAATCGTAATCGCTCTAGAAGTCGTGGGTTTTGAGCTATCAAGAATAATGATTGACCCCGGAAGCTCGGTAGACCTACTTTTTTATGATGCCTATAAGCGAAAGAATTTTAAGGATTCGGAAATAAACTGTGATAAAACCCCACTTACCAGTTTAGATGGAAATACAATACTCTTGTTAGGAACCATAATGTTGCCCGTAGTAACTTATGATATCTGTAAGCTTGTGAAGTTTGTAGTCATAGACAAACCTGCTCCTTTTAATGCAATACTCGGACAACCTTGGCTATATAGCATGAAGGATGTGGCCTCAACTTATCATCAATGCGTAAAGTTTCTAGTCAATAATGGAATCGGGGTCATTCGAGCAAGCCAATCTGCATCAAGGGGATGTTACAGAATATCATTCGAAAAGCTTTGAAATGAAGCCTTATAGCAATTAGAGAAGAAAAGTGTCAATGCTACAGCTAGACTCTGACTAGCATCTCTAGAGAGCATAGCAATTGACACGAGGTTTCCTGATCGGAAAGTAAGAATCAGACTTGATATGGAGCCAGATATCAAAACCGAGCTAATTGCTTTCTTGAAAGAAAACAAAAAAACATTTGCGTGGGAACCATCTGATATGGTGGGAATAAGTATTAAGTTCACTTCGCATGAATTAAAGGTCGACCCAGCATATAAACCAGTCAAACAAAAACAAAGAAAGCTCGGCCTAGAAAAAGCGGCTGCAGTTAAAGAAGAAGTGCAACGATTACTGAAAAATGGATCGATTAGAGAGGTTAAATATCCCGACTAGCTAGCTAATCCAGTAGTAGTAAAAAAGAAAACTGGCAATTGGATTATGTGTGTAGACTTCACAGATTTAAACGAGGCCTGCCCAAAAGATAGCTATCCTCTACCTCATATAGACCGAATCATGGAAGCAACCGCGAGGCATAAACTAATATCATTTATGGACGCCATCTGAGGCTACAACCACATATTCATGCACCCCGATGACCAACAGAAACTTCTTTCATAACGTACCAAGGGATCTATTGTTATAAAGTGATGCCTTTCGGACTGAAAAACGCGAGAGCAACTTACCAGCGATGGTAAACAGAATGTTTGCTGAGCAAATAGGAAAAACCAAAGAAGTTTATAACGATGATATGCTCGTAAAAATCATGGTTTCAAAAGACCACGTCAAGCAGCTCTTAAGGTGCTTCGAAACTTTAAACAAATATAACATGAAGCTTAACCCAACGAAATGCTCTTTCGGGGTCACCTCGAGAGAATTCCTTGGGTACCTCGTCACAGAAAGAGGTATCAAAGCAAATCCAAAACAAATAGACGCATTGTTAAGCCTAACAACGCCAAGAACCCAAAAGATGTTCAGCGTTTAACCGGAAGAATTGCAGCATTAAACAGACTCATCTCAAGATCAACTGATAAGTGCCTGCCTTTCTATAAGTTGCTAAAAGATAAGCAATTAGGGGGAAAATTGCAGTTCGAATGGAGCAAGGAATGTCAAAACGCCCTCTGCTAGCTAAAAAGATACCTCGCTGAACCCCCCATTATGGCAAAACCACTAGCTGGAGAACCGCTGTACTTGTACATTGCGGTCTCATATTCAGCTTTTAGCAGCGTGATCGTTCAAGCTGAAAGAAACAAGTAAAAACCTATCTATTACATAAGGGCAATGCTTGTGCGAGCAGAAACGAGGTACCCAATAGAAGAAAAATTAGCACTAGCGATTGTCACTTCGGCAAGAAAGCTCCGACCTTTCAATCTCATCCGGTAATAGTTATGACTTCTCAGCCTCTTAGAACGATCTTGCACAGCCCTAGCAAATCGGGAAGACTATTGAAGTGGGCTATAGAACTTAGCGAGTACGACACTGAATATCTTTTTCGGACAAGTGTAAAATCTCAAGTTTTGGCCGACTTTGTTGTGGAGTTAGCTCGAAACAGTGAAGCTGAGCCAACCCCAAACAAAAGGTGGGAATTACACATCGACAGAGCTTCGTCCAAATAAGGAGCAGGAGTCGGTATACGGCTGGTATCCCCAGTCTGTGAAATAATTAAGCAATCTTACCGGCTATGCTTCGATGCATCTAATAAGTTGCAGAATACAAAGCACTGATAGCCGGAATTAAATTGGCAGTGAGCCTCGGAGTAAAAGAGCTGACGGCTTACACAAATTCACAGCTTATTTCGAGTTAGATAAATGGAGAGTACAAAACAAAGGATCAAAAGATGAACGCGTACAAAGAGCTCGCAAACGAGGTTATAAGGCATTCGACAGTTTCAAGCTCAATAAAATCCTGAGAGGAGATAACACTGCAGCAGACGCCCTTGCAGCCTTAGCGGAAACTTCTGATTTAGAGACCAAAAGGATAATACCCGTCGAACATATTAAAAAACCAAGCATCGGTCAAAAACCGATAATGACAATCTATCACTCTTCAAGTGGCAAAAACAGTGTGGATGGTGAAAGCGAGGTCATTTCCACCAGGGAAGATTGGCGTGACCCAATCCAATGATATATACAGACTGGAGAGTTACCCCGAGATAAGTGGGTAGCTCGGAAGGTGAAATTGCAAAGCGCGAGGTACACGATGATAAATAACCAGCTCTATAAGAAAAGTATATCTGACCTCTATTTGAAATGCGTGAATAAGGAAGAAGAAAACGAAATCCTAAGCAAATGCATGGAGGAACATGCGGTAATCATGCAGCTGGACGAGCGTTAGCAATTCAAATCAAGAGGCAAGGATACTTTTGGCCGACGATCGTTTCCGACTGCGAGAAACATTCTCACAAATGCCAGAAATGTCAAAGACATGCATCAAGATCAATCAACCAGGAGAGCTTTTCAGCTCGACGACAATCCTGTACCCATTCATGAAATGGTCAATGGACGTTGTGGGACCTTTGGAACTGTCTAGACTCCAGCGAGTTTGATTCCTTCTAGTTTTAACGGACAACTTTTCTAAATGGGTGGAAGCAGAACCATACGCGAATGTAACTAAAACCCAGGTGTCAGAATTCTTATGGAAAAACATAGTATGTTGGCACGAACTCCCAAGTGAAATAATAACCGATAATGGGACGAACTTAACTTTGAAGCCCGTTAGGGAATTTTGTGAAAATGGAAAATAAAATTGGCAACATCGACCCCGTGCTACCTGCAGGGGAATGGACAGGCCGAGGCAACCAATAAAATGATCCTTAGTATACTCAAAAAGCATCTTGAGTCAAAGAAATCAAGTTGGTACTCCGAGCTTAATGGTGTACTTTGGGCATATCGAACATCGCCAAGGCGAGCCACCGGAGAAACCCCTTTCTCATTATTGTACGAGATAGAGTCGTGGTGCCAGTTGAAACCTCAATCCCAAGTTTAAGAAGAGTCGAGGCCCCAGAAGCAGAGCTCGAAAATAATGAAATTCTCGAACACGCGGTCGATCTGATAGAAGAAAAAAGGGATCAAGCTAACATAAGAATGCAAAATTACAAAAACATCATCTCAAGGTTCTATAACTCCAAAGTCAACTTAAGAAAGCTGAGTTCAGGCGACTTGGTCCTAAGGAAAGTATACGTAAATACCCGCGAGCTAAACGCAGGAAAGATGGGAGCTACTTGGGAAGATCCTTATCTAGTGGAAGACGAAGTCCGACCAGGGGTGTATAAGACAAAAAATGTTGATTCCAGAAAAATGGAATCAAGGCTGTGGGACGTGATGAATCTTAGAAAGTTCTATCTTTAAGGAAAAAGCCAAGAATAAGCAAAGTAAAATACATAAAGATGAACTACGTAAGGATTGATCCTCTTGACGAGGTACGTAGGCAACTTGTTTAGTCAAACACAACCCAAAAAAAGAAAGAAAACAAGAAAAAGAAAAAGAAAAAAAAAGTAAAAAGCTTACCGCTATTCGAACAAGTAAAAGAGTATGGTAAAGTAGAAATAGTAAACGCTTAAGTATCAGTTAAATTTAAACACACTCAAAGCGTAAAAATAGTTAACAGCAAATAAAAAAAGAGGATTTAACCCAATGAACAAATAACAAAAAGAAAGTTCTAGATAAAATGAAAAGTTAAGAACAAAAGAAACACTAAACAAAAGCATATCTAGCCTAAGACTCTCTCTCTAACTCATAGTCTGATACTTCTTTGTACTCGGCTTCACCCTTCTTCCGCAGCTCAATGCATGCGACCATCTCCTTCTCCAAATTGAGGATATCCTCGCCAGCAAAGCAAGGTTGCCAAGAGCCTCCTAGGCTTTCAGCTTGCCCCAAACGGCTTTCTTCTTCCTAATCCACTTCTCAGCAAAGGATATTTTGGTTTTTCGAGGAGAGGAGGCTGCTGCGGATCTCTCGAGCTTGACGGCATCAAGCTCTGAAGCCAACTCCTAAACAGTGGCCTGAGAAGCTTCGTATTTCTTCTGAATCTCACTCTGCTCTTTAGCCTCTTGCTCGAATCTCCACCGCAAGTCGCGATTAAGCATTTTAGCTGAATCTGCTCGATGTTGAGCTTCAGAATTCATTCCTTCAAGGCGCTCGCACTCTTTCTCCTCCTTGCGGAGCGCGTCTCCCTGATCATCAAATTTAGCCACCAACTCATCATAAGCGACCTTGACACTCTGCATCTCCTCCTCGTGCTTGGTGGTCGTCTCCTCAATTAGAAGCTTTAAATCCCTGGTAAGGTC
This sequence comes from Lepidium aucheri, assembly GCA_900406435.1. Classification (NCBI taxonomy): domain Eukaryota; kingdom Viridiplantae; phylum Streptophyta; class Magnoliopsida; order Brassicales; family Brassicaceae; genus Lepidium; species Lepidium aucheri. Next base: position 13,825 of record OVBA01005294.1, read on the forward strand.
GATGATCCATTCTCTCGTGCGCCTCTCAATGGAATTAACATATTTATTCCGCATCACAACACCCTAAACATAGCAAAGTCAGAAAAAAAAATTAAGAAAAAATAAAAGAAACAAGCAAAAAAAACCACCAACGTACGTACCTTAATGTCAGCATCCACCATTGCCTTGTACTTCATGCCAAAGATCATTTCTTCAATCGGAGGGATGCACATCTCCGGAGTCCTAAACTTCAGAAGGATGGCACGAGTGTCTTGCGCTGGCCGACTACTGGTCCTTGCCGCCCCTGTAGTCCCTGCCAGCGAGGTCCCAGCGCCCGGAAACAAATTTTCATTCCCATCCCCTGGTGCAGCACGTGAAGTCACCATGATTGCCTCTGCGGTGCTAGGCGGATGTGGGAGAGGGGACAAAACCTGAAGAGATGCCGTAGTTGGAGCTGTCAAGGATCCCGTCACCTCGACTGCCTCCGGCGCAAAAGTCGTTAAGAGAGCAGGCGCCTCATTACTTATTACACCACCATCGATCTCTATGCGCTCAGAGGCAAGCTCAGTACTCGCCAAAGGATCTTCGGAGGTCGAATGCTCCCTTTCTGTTGGAATCAGAGGAATGACCACTTCCTCCATTTGAGCATCCACCCTGACCTCCTCAGAAACGTCGGCTGAAGTACTAGCATGAAGAGCTAGCGGAACATATAGTGGAACTGAAGCAGGGACTAAATCTCTCATTGTCACCCCAACAGCGAGGTTCCTCGACAAACGAGCTGGGAGCGAAATGGGCATGTTGCTCGTTTTCGGAGATTGCTTTGTCCGCACTTTTCTTCTTGGTTTCGAGTTGCGGCAACCAAACAGAAAAATTCCTGTAACTGTAAAACGAAAACTATAAGAGATAAATAAAAAAAGAGAACTAAAACGTTAAATTCTTAAATCAGGGCACTCTTACCAATAGAAGGAGACCAGAGAGCAGCGTCTAGCCATTCTCTCGAGAAGTCCACACCGCACCTCCCGCTCTAAGCAGCGCGGCAAACTCAATGATCTCTGCAGTAGAAAAGCAACTAAAACTTCTTGTTAAAGACAAAAAACAAAAACCATCTTAGAATAATTAAATAAACAATGATTTGAAGCAAAAAACAATAATATACAACAGCCGCGGCTCCCGAGTGCCCACCAAGCTCGCGTGCCCACGAAGTACGAATACGCTCCACTGGAAAATCACCTACACTCGGAGGACAAATCTTGAAGAAGAAGTACCGGTCGGGCCTCTTCGTGTCCTTATTCGAAAGGTCGTCCATGACCTTCCGGTCCTTCCAAGGTGATAAATAATACGTACTCTGACCCCTCGGATTCTTCTTTAAACTACAAACCCATCTCAGATCCTCGCACATATTGGACGCCCAAACTTGATAGCTTGGGTGAAGATCGCCAGCGCTGTCCGGAAAACCGACAGACACGCTTGAGTAAGGCACATCCCCACAACGTCTAACCATTCTAATAGCTCATGCGGGATTGGGAAATGGAGCCCACACTCCTTAAAGTAAAGTGTGTGGGCGCACAGATAACCTTCCGAGAGGATCTCTGGCGATATGCCAGCCTGCGAAACCAGCATAATCACCTCCTCCGGAAAGCCGTACTTCTCACAAAAAAGGTTGAGAAGTTTCCGGGTAAAGACAGAGCGAGGGTGAGGCCCAAATTTCTCTTCACCAACCAAACGAGATGAGCGGAAAACCTTGTCCTCGACGAAGCTGTCGACAGAATCGATGACATCCTCGTCTGTGGAGCTACTACAGGAGGAGACCTGCTGCGATGGGCGACCTCTTTGTCGCTTCCTTGTATTGCGTCGCTGGAGAGGTCGAACCATTTTGACACTGTCGGTGTTCTCAGATGAGGGACGGGAGGTCGTAGACATTGACATTATTTTTTATAAAAAATGATATGTGAAAGTAGCAGAGAAAATAAGAAGGAGAAAAATTAGAGTACCTTTAATAAGAGCGAAAATGGTGGTTCCTTGAGTACTCCGGAAAGAAGATAGAGGAAACTGAAACATCTCGTCGTCTTTAAAACGCACGACCTCAAGAACCGTCGTGCACGTCAGCTGTCACCATGGCGATGTGCGCCACGTGGCACATGCAAGCAAAAAGCAGATCCAATGGTGTCTCTAGAGCGCACAGCCTTGGGAACCGTCGAGCACGTCAGCTATCACTTTGGCGATGAGCGCCACATGACCTACACGAACAAAAGCAGATCCAACGGTGTGGAAAAAGCATGCATCCAACCCAACGGTGATGCACTCGAACGTCGCCTGAGCAGCACATGCTAAGTTCAGTGTCTTGACTTAGGGTCACGAATTCAAAGTGCATGAGCCAGGCCCGTTTGGCCCAAAAACAACAAAGGGAAACAAAAGCCCAAATAATTACAAGCTCATAACAAATATAAAAATCATAAGCCCATTAACGGGACTCTGGCTATCGGACTGATCACCTGGTAAGACCAAAAAATTTGAAATAGCCCGAGCTACCATTGTCTTAAAACCAATTGGTAGCCCGGCAAATTACAAAACAAAAGGAAAAATGAAGAGGAACGACGACTTTATCATCGTTTTATTACAAAAGAAAGACGACGCAAAGAGAATAAAATTAATAATAGCAATAAGAGATGAAGACTAGTCAATCCGTCGGGCTGCATCAGGAGGACCGGCCTGGGGAGCATCGGAATCCACCAAATTCTCCAAACCGCACCCTCCTGAGGTGTTAGCCCCACTGAGGTTAGAAGCAGCAGTCATCCCGAGGTCGAGCTCGAGGTCCAATTGCTTGTCATTTAAGCGAGCCTCCTCGCTGTCAAGGTTTACGTACCTTTTTGTATAAGGCCAATCATGTCGAGACAAGCATCGATATCAGCCACTTTAACCTCGAGCTCTCCCTCTAGACTCCGTTTGTCAAGCCAAGCCTTTAGTAGAGCATAACATTCGCGATACTTTGCAGTCAAATCCTTTGTAGAAGTCTCAACTGCTGCTTCAATAGCAATCTCTCTCGCCTCGCGCTCTTGCTGTAGTGTCTCTTCGAGTTTGGCAACCTTACTGTTTAGAGATGATAATTCAGAATGCAGTTTTTGAATCTCAGCTAGGTTTTTTGCCTCACGATCCTGAGCAAAGCTTAGCATGTTGGTCAATTGATCGATTGTCTTGCTCGACTCTTTTGATGCCGAGCTCGGGAGCTTAGCCTCATAGCCAGCTACGCATTAATTCAATGCCCGATATCCTACAGCAAGCGTAAAAATATATGATGCAAAATGAAATCGTAAGTATAGGATAACAAGTACAGAGGAACCAAGCTTACGTAGCCAAAAGCCTCTAGAGCTTCCGTGTAATTAGCTTTTTCAGACATATCTCTCAGCGCATTCATGATGCATCCTTGAGGTTTAAAATGCCTTAGCACGATGTACATCCCGTGCCTATTTTACAAAATTGGGCAGTCCATGTTGTGTGTTAAGTTCCACTGGAACTTAGGATTGGAGGATGATGAACCATGGCGATACTGGTACGCCAAGACTCTAGAGTTAGTATCTCTAGGAGCGTCGGGATCACAAGCCTCTTCTTCCTTGTGACCATTATTTGACGTGCAAGCCCGCTTTGGAGAAGGTTCCCTTGAACCAGATCCTCTTCCAACGTTATCGGTGTTATTGGGACCGGATTGAGGAGGAGGAGGAAGCTCGCACTTGTCACCCGAAGTCGAGCGATGATAAACAAGAGACCGCATTCTGGAGCCACCGTGATGAGAGGACGAATTCCAGCCTTAGAATTTTCCTAAAAATATACAAAGATAAAAGTAAAAGAGTTATCTCTTTTCAAAAAAAATGAAGTAATAAGAATAGGATGTACTAGGGGATTTGGAGCTACGAGACCGATCCATCGCCGATGAACTGTTTTCACCCATGATTCCCCTGATGATCTAATTGACGAATCTCCACTTTAAATTGTACTTAATAATGTGCAAGTCGCATGTATATATATACATAGGAAGTATGAAAGGATGTTATCGCAAGAGGATATTCCACAACAAGAAACTGAACCGCCTAATAGACGCTCATTTTGAAATTCAAAAGTAGGAATAAAAGGGTACGATAAGTGGACTCCAAGATTATAGCTCCCAGATTCAGTATAGATACCAAACCATACGAGCTGGGGAGCTATTGTTGGTATATGGCCCAATGACTCCTCTATTTCGCTCCGGCCCATTTATGGCCTACTTCTTGAGCAAAGTAACCCGGCCCACAACAACAGAAGTCGGACAATTTGAGATATGGGAAGTTCAAGCTTCATCAAATAAGTAGCCGAGTTCCAAAGAGTACGCCGAAAGAAGAGGAAACGTGCAGGTGAAGTCAAATAGCAGAATATGCGGAGAATGAAGGGAAAATAGTTAGCACCTAGGCCTATAAATAGAAAACTAGATTAAGAAGAAAGGCAAGTGATTGTAATCGAAAGAAAGTTATAATCGATATCTTGTAAACCTCCAAATGATCAATAAAATTTACATTTTTTTCTAGTTTGTTTGTCTTTATTCTACTTAATTTATATACGTTTTAGCCCTTAGTTAAATTCGATCTCTAGCAGGCATTGACATTTTAGTTGTCTGATCAACCAACCAGACGCATTAAGGATATGTAGTTGTCTATTAAAAAAGGTGAATATTTCAATAAATTATAATACAACAAAAAACCGTTTGCTAAACAGAATTACCAAAAATCAAAACCAATATAGGAAATAAACTCTTCTCTTCTCTCTCGATTATAAGGAGGAAGAGTAAACTCCTGGTACAATCCCCATTGTAGCCAGCTTCCTCATCCCTGAATTCACCTTCTAAACCATACTGACTTGCTCAGGCCACAAGCACGATTACATCCACGAACACCGTAATCAAACACAAAGAGAAGAACAGAGGAAATTGGCAAGATCTTAGACCGATAAGGATGAAAATCTCGGACTAAAGAATCATATGTAGATGGATCTAATGAAACCGAAGAAGGATATGCAACTAGAGGTCCAATTAATGAAGATCAAATCCGAAATTGAGACATGCAAACAGATTGTGAAGAAGATCAAAACCCGATCTAGTGGTGAAGATTGAGAGAACTCTTCCCTGCAAGTAATTCTATCAACATGCACGATCATCGATGGCGACAAAATACAGATTTCTAACCTGATTGACAAGAAATAGACACAACAAGGATTGTTTGATCACTAGAATACGAATCAAAGGATATATGATTAATTTCAGAAAATCCATCTGTATTGCAAGTAGTTAGGGAGCTGAAGCAGGACATGCAAAGATATAGCTAGACAAAGGAAATGCTGATGTTGGTTACAATTTCATGGATGGATGAGGTTCTAATGAAGAGGTTCAACAAGGAATATCATAAGAACTCAAGGACGCATCACCCAAATACAAAACTAAAATTTCAAAGGACAGAGCAAGAAACTACTATACAACTCTGAATCCCTGCAAAGAGGAGGAACAAAGGACCCAATGCAACATAACAAGAGGATTAAAAGATTGGAAACACTACAAAACAGAGCATGTACAAGGCACTAACTGATTGCTAAAATCGGATGATTGACTGAAGCTATCGAGAGACATGGAAAAGAAATTGACCAAACAAAATTGATCAGACCCAAGTAACAAAACATGAGATCAAGATTCATCACAAATTATTCAATTGCTTGCGTCATATAACAAAGAACAAGACCATTATGGCACACAAAGAAACTTGGTACAATACTTTTACTTGGTGAATGGAAATGGAAGAGGCAACACACTCACTAGGAAACGGATCAGAAATGACCTCATGACTATGCAGCACCAGAAATTCCAAAAGGGTATGCAAGATTTTTTATCCCTCTTACCCTAGTAGCCAACTAAACCAAGCTTCCCTTTCACCGCATAGCTACCTTGTGACACAAGTTGAGTTACAACTCTCACAAAGTATGTGGAAGCTCACTTGTCAATCATTTCGGCTGCAACATCATTAATGGGCCTTAAATAGCCATTAAAAGCTCATTAACTCCAATGATTAGGCCCAAATCTTGGTCACTAATCATTATAATTGATTAGCATGCAAAACGTTGCACTAACTAATAAACTTAGTTATCTTCACACGCCAAGCTCCAAACCACTCTCACACTCCCCTAAACAGCTAATGATTACGACCTTTTCAATCTCCAAGTCTTCCTCACTTCAGATCACAGCATGTGTAATCTCCCCATGCACTCACCAATCACAAATGTTCCCTTGCAACAACCGTATCTTCGAGCTTATACAAAAAAGATTTAGGCGGCTTAAGTGTACACTTGTCCAACATGAATTGGAAGTGAAGATCATATCTCGAGACAAAAAGAGTGAGAAGACAAATGGATTAAGAGATGATACTTCAACCCTCAGTTTGAACCTTTAAAACTAAAGCAAACAGAGGGCATGTGATAAAGGTGTTTTTCGGCCTAAGCTATCAAATCATTGAGGTAAGTGG
>OVBA01005295.1:0-20321 GCA_900406435.1 Lepidium aucheri
TTTTCCAGCCGCTTCACCTTTACCACTTACTCGGTTTAAAAATTTTTCCAGCCGCTAAAACCGTTAAAAATCACACTCATCAGTGCTTCTCACCACTTGTTTAGTAACCTTAAGTTGACAGAGAACGTTGAACTAGCACTTATACTCACACAAACCGTCNCTAACTCTCTTGTTATTAACTCTTGTGATTCTTACGATTTGTTTAGTAACCTTAAGTTGATAGAGAACGTTGAACTAGGACTCTGACTCTCACAAACTGTCTAATTCTCTTGTTATTGACTCAAGTGCTTGTCACCACTTATTTAGTAACCCTAAGTTGATAGAGAACAATGAACTAGCACTTATACTCTCACAAACCGTATAACTCTGTTGTTATTGACTCACCTGTTTCTCACCACTTATTTAGTAACCGTAAGTTGATAGAGAATGTTGAACTAGAACTTACACTCTCACAAACCTTCTAACACTCTTGTTATTGACTCATGTGCTTCTCACCACTTGTTTAGTAACCTTATAATATAGAGAATGTTCAACTATCGCTTATACTCTCACAAACCATCTAACTCTCTTGTTATTGGCTTATTTGCTTCTCACCACTTGTTTTGTAACCTTAAGTTGATAGAGAAAGGTTAACTAGCACATATACTCTCACAAACCGTCTAACTCTCGTGTTATTGACTTATGTCCTACTCACCACTTCTTTAGTAACCTTAAGTTTATAGAGAACGTTGAACTAGCACTTATACTCTCACAAACCGTCTATCTCTCTTGTTATTTATTCATGTGCTTTTCACCACTTGTTTAGTAACCATAAGTTGATAGAGAACGTTAAACTAGCACTTATCCTCTCACAAACCGTCTAACCCTCTTGTTATTAATACATGTGATTCTTTTGATTTTTTTAGTAACCTTAAGTTGATAGAGAACGTTGAACTAGCACTCTAAATCTCACAAGCTGTCTAATTCTCTTTTTATTCACTCATGTGCTTCTCACCACTTGTTTAGTAACATTAAGTTGATAGAGAACATTGAAGTAGCACTTATACTCTCACAAACCGTATAACTCTCTTGTTATTGACTCACCTGTTTCTGACCACCACTTTAGTAATTCTAAGTTGATATAGAACGTTGAACTAGCACTTACACTCTTAGATACCGTCTAATGTACTTGTTATTTACTCACATGCTTATCACCATTTCTTTAGTAACCTTAAGTTGATAGAGAACGTTAAAGTATCACTTATACTCTCACAAACCGTCTAACACTCTTGTTATTGACTCATGTGCTTCTCGCCACTTGTTTAGTAACCTTAAGTTGATAGAGAGCGTTCAGCTAGCGCTTATACTCTCACAAACTGTCTAACTCACTTGTTATTCGATTATGTGCTTCTCACTACTTGTTTAGTAACCTTTAATTGATAGAGAAAGTTGAACTAGTACTTATACTCTCACAAACCATCTAACTCTATTGTTATTGACTTATGTGCTACTCACCACTACTTTAGTAACCTTAAGTTGATAGAGAACGTTGAACTAGCACTTATACTCTCAAAAACCATCTAACTCTCTTGTTATTGACTCATGTGTTTTTCACCACTTTTTTAGTAACCTTAAGTTGATAGAGAATGTTGAACTAGCACTTATACTCTCAAAAACCATCTAACTCTCATGTTATTGGCTTATATGCTTCTCACTACTTGTTTAGTAACCTTAAGTTGATGGAGAACATTGAACTAACACTTATGCTATCATAGACCGTCTAACTCTCTTGTTATTGACTTATGTGTTACTCACAACCTTTATAGTAACATTAAGTTGATAGAAAACGTTAAACTAGCACTTATACGCTCACAAACCGTCTAACTCTCTTGTGATTGGCTTACTTCTCTCCACTTGTTTAGTAACCTCAAATTCATAGAGAACGTTGAACTAGCACTTATACTCTTACAAACCGTCTAACCCTCTTGTTATTGACTTATGTGCTTCTCACCACTTTTTTAGTAACTATAAGTTGATAGACAACGTTAAACTAGCCCTTATACTCTCTCAAATCGTCTAACTCTTTTGTTATTAACTCATGTGATTCTCACGATTTGTTTAGTAACCTTAAGTTGATAGAGAATATTGAACTAGCAATTATACTCTCACAAACCATCTAACTCTCTTTTTATTGAATCACCTGTTTCTCACCACTTGTTTAGTAAATGTAAGTTGATAGAGAACGTTAAACTAGCACTTATACTCTCACAAACCATCCAACTTACTTGTTATTGACTCACATGCTTCTCACTACTTGTTTAGTAAACATAAGTTGATTGAGAACGTTGAAGTATCACTTGTACTCTCACAAACCGTCTAACTCTCTTGTTATTGGCTTATGTGTTTCACACTACTTGTTTAGTAACCTTAAATTGATAAAGAAAGTTGAACAAGCACTTACACTTTCACAAACCGTCTAACTATCTTGTTATTGACTTATGTGCTACTCACCACTTCTTTAATAACTTTAAGTTGATAGAAAACGCTGAACAAGCACTTAAACTCTCACAAACCATCTAACTCTCTTGTTATTGACTCATGTTCTTCTCACCACTTGTTTAGTAACCTTAAGTTGATAGACAAGGTTGAACTAGCGCTTATACTCTCACAGATCATCTAACTCTCTTGTTGTTGACTCATATGCTTCTCACCACTTGCTTAGTAAACTTAAGTTGAGAGAAAACATTGAATTAGAACTTATACTCTCACAAACCATCGAACACTCATGTTATTGACCTATGTGCTTCTCCCCACTTGTTTAGTAACCCTAAGTTGATAGAGAACGTTGAACTATCACTTATACTCTCATAAACCGTCTAACTCTCTTGTTATTGACTCATGTGCTTCTCCCCACTTGTTTAGTAACCCTAAGTTTATAGAGAACGTTGAAGTAGCACTTACTCTCTCACAAACCGTCTAAGTGTAACACCCCAACTCATTAAACCCACGTACCACGCTTTCTAGTTTGGCCTTGGGCAGACGAAACACTTAACCAATTATTGTTCTATTATTTACTAAGTCAAAATTTTGATTATAATGATGTGACAAGCCCAAACAATTCATAAAACTTTGTTCCAGTCTTATTCATATTCAAGTTCAAGGTTCCAAAAAGATCAACTGATAACATAACTCATTAAAACCAGTAATAGCATCAAGTTCAATCTTAAATAACATAAAAAGGACTCCCAAATCCCAACACTAGATCCACCTCCTCTCCGTCTCGCCTTGGTCTCGCTCCTATTAGCCAATTTCTCGATCATTGGTCGGATCATTACCTACAATCATGCAGATTGTATAAGCCAAAGAATTGCTTTGTTGTTCGGTCATCTCGTCGCACAAGGCTATAACCAGAACACGCATTCAATAACAAATCAAATCAAATCATAGAACAAATATTATTCAGAGCTTGCTCAAACAATCAGTTTGACTACCCGGGTCACATCCCAATCAGCCAAAGTAATTTTTGATTCAAGAGCAACATTCACATTATATCACAATTTCAGATCTGAACCCTAAGGTTCACAGGACAGAGATCACGAACCACATGGGTCACAGGTCACAGATCCGAACACTAAAGTTCGCAAATTACAGATCACAAACCACACGGTTCACAGGTACAGATCCGAACACTAAGGTTTGCAAGTCACAGATTACGAACCACAAGGTTCTCAATCACAATATCGACCCACATGGTCCTTCCATTTACAATCAATCATTCAACCTAACCATTGTAAGATTCCACTTAACCTATTACCAAACACGGATCTAGGTCAACCTCACGGCCACGAACTCACACGGTTTGCTAATCTTAATCATGAACCTCACGATTCACAAGTCGCAGTTCAAACAATCAGTCCTAACCATTCTAGGATTCAATTCCACCTATACCCAAAAATGAACCCTGATTTAACCCACAGTCACGAACACACCTTTTCCTTAGACTCTTTCGGGTTCCTTTTTGCTCTATGGGGTTTGACTAGCCAAGCCTAGCAAAACCGTGACCTCAATTCGACCTCTTTCCTTGCCTCAACTAGATCGATCTCTCTCAGCCTCCTTCGAGTTCTCTCTCTCTTATTTTTAGGTTAACTTGTGCGGATTCCGTTTTTAGGGTGGATTAAGGCTCCTATTTATAACCCTTAGGGTAACCTAATCCTAACCCTAATTCCTTTAGTTGGACTGGGCCCAAGCCCATTCAAAATAATCCAATGTCCATAACACATTAATTCTGGTCGTTTTACCCTTAGGCTACCCCTTCGGACACATAATAAACTCTTATCCGAATGAGAACCCTTGTCTGAATGTGGACACCTTATGCCCTAACATGGACCCGACTTGTCCGGACACAGACCAAACTTTTCTTAAACCTTAAACCTTGTCCAAACTAGACACAACATGTCCTAACCTCCTAGGTTCATGTCCAAACTTAGACCAATCATGTCCAAATGGCCATGCGGCCCGATCCGGACCATGCTTTCTGAACCACTAGGTTCTGTCCAAATCCTAGGTTCTTGTCCTAAATTCCGTCCTTAGCTTATTTTTCATGATTTTGTCTTACTCTGATCATTGTTTAGGCTCCCATTGCCTTTCCTCTGTCCTTCGCTTATTTTTCATTGTTTAGCACTTATACTCTTACAAATCGTTTAACTCTCTTGTTATTGACTTATGTGCTTCTCACCAAGTCTTTAGTAACCATAAGTTGATAGAGAACGTTGAACTAGCACTTATACACTCACAAACCGGCTAACTCTCGTGTTATTAACTCATGTGATTCTCACTATTTGTTTATTAATCTTAAGTTGATAGAGAACAATGAACTAGCACTCAAACTCTGACATACTATCTAATTTTCTTTTTAGTGACTCACGGGCTTCTCACCACATGTTTAGTAACCTTAAGTTGATAGAGAATGTTGAACTAGTAGTTCTACTCTAACAAACAGTCTAACTATCTTGTTATTGACTCACTTGTTTCTCACCACTTGTTTAGTAAAAGTAAGTTGATAGAGAATTTTGAACTAGCACTTATACTCTCATATACCGTCTAACTAACTTTTTATTGACTCATATGCTTCTCACCACTTGTTTAGTAAATTTATCTTGATAGAGAATGTTGAAGTATCACAATTACTATCACAAACCGTCTAGCACTCTTGTTATTGACTCATGTGTTTCTTACCACTTTTTTAGTAGTCTTAAGTTGATAAAGAATGTTGAACTAGCGCTTATGCTCTCACAAATCGTCTTACTCTCTTGTTATTTGCATATGTGCTTCTCACCACTTTTTTAGTAATGTTAAGTTGATAGAGAAAGTTGAACTAGCACTTACAATCTCAAAAACCATCTAACTATCTTGTTATTGACTTATGTGCTACTCACCACTTCTTTAGTAACCTTAAGTTGATAGAGACCATTGAAATTGCACTTATACTCTCACAAACCGTCTAATTCTCTTGTTATTGACTCATGTTCTTCTCCCTACTTGTTTAGTAACCTTAAGTTGACAGAGTACGTTGAACTAGCGCTTATACTCCCACAGACCGTCTAACTCTCTTGTTATTGACTCATATGCTACTCACCACTTGTTTAGTAAACATAAGTTGATAGAGAACATTAAACTAGAACTTATACTCTCACAAACCGTCTAACACTCATGTTATTGACTTATGTGCGTCTCTCAACTTGTTTAGTAACCCTAAGTTGATAAAGAACGTTGAACTAGCACTTATACTCTCACAAATCGTCTAACTCTCTTGTTATTGACTTATGTGCTTCTCCCCACTTATTTAGTAACCCTAAGATGATAGAGAACGTTAAACTAGCACTTATACTCTCATAAACCGTCTAACTCTCTTGTTATGTACTTATAGGCTACTCACCGCTTCTTTAGTAACCTTAGGTTGATAGAGAACGTTGAACTAGCACTTATACTCTAACAAACCGTCTAACTCTCTTATTTTTAACTTATGTGTTACTCACAACTTTTTTAGTATTGTTAAATTGATAGAGAACGTTGAACTAGCACTTAGACTCTCACAAACAATCTATCTCTCTTGTTATTGACTCATATACTTCTCACCACTTGTTTAGTAACCTTAAGTTGATAAAGAACATTGAACTAGCACTTATACTCTCACAAACCATCTAACTCTCTTTGACTTATGTGCTTCTCACCACTTTTTTGTAACCATAAATTGATAGAGAATGTTGAACTAGCACCTATACTCTCACAGACACTCTAACTTACTTGTTATTGACTCACACGCTTCTCACTACTTGTTTAGTAAACTTACGTTGACTGAGAACATTGAAGTATCACTTATATTCTAACAAACCGTCTAACACTCTTGTTATTGACTCATGTGTTTCTCACCACTTGTTTAGTAACCTTAAGTTGATAGAGAATGTTGAACTAGCACTTACACTCTCACAAACCGTCTAACTCTCTTGTTATTGACTTATGTGCTACTCACCACTTCTTTAGTTACCTTAAGTTGATAGAGAACATTGAACTTGCACCTATACTCCCACACACCGTCTAACTATCTTGTTACTGACTCATATGCAGCTCACCACTTGTTTAGTAAACTTAAGTTGATAGAGAACTTTGAACTAAAACTTATACTCTCACAAACCGTCCAACACTCATGTTATTGACTTATGTGCGTCTCTCAACTTGTTTAGTAACCATAAGTTGATAGAGAATGTTGAACTAGCACTTATACTCTCACAAATTGTCTAACACTCTTGTTATTGACTTATGAGCTTCTCCCCACTTATTTAGTAACCCTAAGTTGATAGAGAACGTTGAACTAGCACTTACACTCTCATAAACCGTCTAACTCTCTTGTTATTGACTTATATGCTACTCACCACTTCTTTAGTAACCTTAAGTTGATAGAGAACGTTGGACTAGCACTTATACTCTGACAAACCATCTAACTCTCTTGGTATTGACTCATGTGCTTCTCCCCACCTGTTTAGTAACATTAAATTGATAGAGAACGTTGAACTACCACTTATACGCTCACAAACCGTCTAACTCTTTTGTTATTGACTCATGTACTTCTCACCACTTGTTTAGTAATTTTAAGATGATAAAGAACGTTGAACTAGCACTTATACTCTCAAAAACGGTCTAACTCTCTTGTTATTGACTTATGTGCTTCTCACCACTTGTTTTGTAACCATAAGTTGATAGAGAACGTTGAACTAGCACTTATACTATCACAGACCGTCCAACTTACTTGTTATTGACTCACATGCTTCTAACCACTTCTTTAGTAAACTTAAGTTGATTGAGAACATTGAAGTATCACTTATACTCTATCAAACCGTCTAACACTCTTGTTATTGGCTCATGTATTTCCCACCACTTGTTTAGTAACGTTAAGTTGATAGAGAATGTTGAACTAGCACTTATACTCTTACAAACCGTCTAGCTCTCTTGGTATTTGCTTATGTGCTTCTCACCACTTGTTTAGTAACCTTAAGTTGATAGAGAAAGTTGAACAAGAACTTACACTCTCACAAACCGTCTAACTCTCTTGTTATTGACTTATGTCCTACTCACCACTTTTTTAGTTATCTTAAGCTGATAGAGAACGCTGAACTAGCACTTATATTCTCACAAACCATCTAACTCTCTTGTTATTGATTTATGTTCTTCTTCCCACTTGTTTATTAACCATAAGTGGATAGAGAACGTTGAACTAGCACTTATAGTCTCACGAATCGTGTAACTCGCTTGTTATTGACTTATGTGCTTCTCACAGCGTGTTTAGTAACCATAAGTTCATAACGAACATTGAACTAGCACTTATACTCTCACAAACCATCAAACTCTCTTGTTATTAACTCATGTGATTCTCACGATTTGTTTAGTAACCTTAAGTTGATAGAGAACAATGAAATAGTACTCAAACTCTCACATACTATCTAATTCTCTTTTTATTGACTCACGTGCTTCTCACCACTTGTTTAGCAACCTTAAGTTGATAGAGAATGTTGAAGTGGCACTTGTACTCTAACAAACATTCTAAGTCTCTTGTTATTGACTCACCTCTTTCTGACCACTTGTTTAGTAAAAGTAAGTTGATAGAGAATGTTGAACTAGCACTTATACTCTCACAGGCCGTCTAACTTACTTGTTATTGACTCACATGCTTATCACCACTTTTTTAGTAAACTTAAGTTGATAGAGAACGTTGAAGTATCACATAAACTATCACAAACCGTCTAACACTCTTGTTATTGAGTCATGTGTTTCTCACCACTTTTTTTAGTGATCTTAAGTTGATAGAGAACGTTGAACTAGCGCTTATACTCTCACAAACCGTTAACTCTCTTGTTATTGGGATATGTGCTTCTCACCACTTGTCTAGTAACCTTATGTTGTTAGAGAAATTTGAACTAGCACTTATGTGCTACACACCACTTCCTTAGTAACCTTAAGTTGATAGAGAACATTGAACTTGCAGTTATACTCTCACAAACTGTCTAACTCTCTTGTTATTGACTCATGTGCTGCTTACCACTTGTTTAGTAAACATAAGTTGATAGAGAACGTTGAACTAGTGCTTATACTCCCACAGACCGTCTAACTCTCTTGTTATTGACTCATATGCTGCTCCCCACTTGTTTAGTAAACATAAGTTGATAGGGAACATTGAACTAGAACTTATACTCTCACAAACCGTTTAACACTCATGTTATTGGCTTATGTGATTCTCACCACTTGTTTTGTAACCATAAGTTGATAGAGAACATTGAACTAGCACTTATACTCTCATAGACCGTCTAACTTACTTGTTATTGACTCACATGCTTCTCACCACTTGTTTAGTAACCTTAAGTTGATAGAGAATGTTGAACTACTACTTATACTCTCACAAACTGTCTAACTCTCATGTTATTGGCTTATGCGCTTCTCACCACTTGTTTAGTAACCTTAAGTTGATAGAGAAAGTTGAACAAGCACTAACACTCTCACAATCCGTCTAACTCTCTTCTTATTGACTTATGTGCTACGCAGCACTTCTATGGTAACTTTAAGTTGATAGAGAACGTTGAACTAGCACTTATACTCTTACAACTCTTGTTATTGACTCATGTGTTTCTCCCCACTTGTTTAGTAACCCTAAGGTGATAGAGAACATTGAACTAGCACTTACACTTTCATAAACCGTCTAACTCTCTTGTTATTGACTTATTTGCTACTCCCCACTTGTTTTGTAACCTTAATTTGATAGATAACGGTTAATTAGCACTTGTACTCTCACAAACTTTCTAACTCTCATGTTATTGGCTTATGTGCTTCTTACCACTTGTTTAGTAACCTTAAGTTGATAGAGAACACTAAACTAGCACTTAAACTCTCACAAACCGTCTAACTCTCTTGTTATTGAATTATGTGCTTCTTACCACATGTTTTGTAACCATAAGTTGATAGAGAACGCTGAACTAGCACTTATACTCTCACACACCGTCTAACTTACTTGTTATTGACTCACATGCTTCTCACCACTTGTTTAGTAAACTTAAGTTGATTGAGAACATTGAAGTACCACGCATACTCTAACAAACCGTCTACCACTCTTTCTATTGACTCATGTGTGTCTCACCACTTGTTTACTAACCTTAAGTTGATAGAGAATGTTGAACTAGCGCTTACACTCTCACAAACCGTCTAACTCTCTTGTTATTGACTTATGTGCTACTCACCACTTGTTTAGTAACCTTAAGTTGATAGGGAATGTTGAACTGGCACTTATACTCTCACAAACCATCTAACTCTCTTGTTATTGACTCATGTGCTTCTCAACACTTGTTTAGAAACCTTAAGTTGATAGAGAACGTCTAACTAGCGCTTATACTCTCATAGATTGTCTAACTCTCTTGTTATTGACTCACATGCTTCTCACCACTTGTTTAGTAAACTTAAGTTGATAGAGAACGTTGAACTAGAAATAATACTCTCACAAACCGTCTAACACTCATGTTATTGACTTATGTTCTTCTCACCACTTGTTTAATAACCTTAATTTGATAGAGAACATTGAACTAGCACTTATACTCTAACAAACTGCCTAACTCTTTTGTTATTGACTCACCTGTTTCTCGCCACTTGTTTAGTAAAAGTAAATTGATAGAGAATGTTGAACTAGCACTTATACTCTCACAGACCATCTAACTTACTTGTTATTAACTCACATTCTTCTTACCACTTGTTTAGTAAACTTAAGCTGATAGGGAACATTAAAGTATCACATATACTATCAGAAACTGTCTAACACTCTTGTTATTGAATCATGTGCTTCTTACCACTGTTTTAGTAATCTTAACTTGATAGAGAACGTTGAACTAGAACTTATACTCTCACAAACTGTCTAACACTCATGTTATTGACTTATGTGCGTCTCTCGACTTGTTTGGTAACCTTAACTTGATAGATAACGTTATACTAGCACTTATACTCTCACAAACCATCTAACTCTCTTTTTTTTGACTTATGTGCTTCTCCCCACTTATTTAGTAACCCTAAGTTGATAGAGAACGTTGATCTAGCACTTACACTCTCACAAACCATTTAACTCTCTTGTTATTCACCTATGTGCTACTCGCAACTTCTTTAGTAACCTAAAGTTGATAGAGAACATTGAACTAGCACTTATACTCTCACAAACTGTCTAACTCTCTTATTATTGACTCATATGCTTCTTACCACTTGTTTAGTAACCTTAAGTTTATAGATAACGTTGAGTGCTATTGAGTTAGCATTTATGCTCTCACAAACTATCTAACTCTCATGTTATTGGCTTATGTGCTTCTTACCACTTCTTTAGTAACCTTACGGTGATAGAGAACATTGAACTAGCTCTTATACACTCACAAACCGTCTAACTTTCTTGTTATTGACTTATGTGTTACTCACAACTTTTTTAGTAACATTAAGTTGATAGAGAACATTGAACTAGCACTTATACTCTCACAGACCGTCTAACACTCTTTTTATTTACTCATGTACTTCCCACCAATTGTTTAATAACCTTACGTTGATAGAGAACGTTGAATTACCACCTAATCTCTCACAAATCGTCTAACTCTCTTGTTATTGACTTATGTGCTACTCACCACTTGTTAGTAACCATATGTTGATAGAGAACGTTGAACAAGCACTTTTACTCTCACAAACCGTCTAACTCTCTTGTTATTAACTCATGTGATTCTCACGATTTGTTTAGTAACCATAATATGATAGAGAACGTTGAACTAGCATTCAAACTCTCACATACTATGGAATTCTCTTGTTATTGACTCACATACTTCTCACCACTTGTTTAGTAACCTGAAGTTGATAGAGAACGTTGAACTCGCACTTATACTCTCACAAACCGTCTAACTTTCTTGTTATTAACTCACCTGTTTTTCACCACTTGTTTTGTAATCGTAAGTAGATAGAGAACATTACACTAGCACTTATACTCTCACATACCGTCTAGCGTACTTGTTATCGCCTCAAATGCTTCTCACCACTTTTTTAGTAAACTTAACTTGATAGAAAACGTTGAAGTATCACTTATACTTTCACAAACCGTCTAACACTCTTGTTATTGACTCATGTGCTTCTCACCACTTTTTTAGTAACCTTAAGTTGATAGAGAGCATTGAACTAGCACTTATAATCTCACAAACCGTATAACTCTCATGTTATTGTCTTATGTTCTTCTCACTACTTGCTTAGGAACCTTAAATTGATAGAGAACATTAAGCTAGCTATTATACTCTCACAAACCGTCTAGCTCTCTTGTTATTGACTTATGTGTTACTCATAACTTTTTTTGTAACGTTAAGTTGATAAAGAACGTTGAACAAGCAATTATACTCTCACAAACTGTCTAACTGTCTTGTTATTGACTTATGTACTTCTTACCACTTGTTTAGTAACCATAAGTTAATAGAGAACATTTAACTAGCACTTATGCTCTCACAAACCGTCTAACTCTCTTGCTCTTGACTTATGTGCTTCTCACCACTTGTTTAGTAACCATAAGTTGATAGATAACATTAAACTAGCGCTTATACTCTTACAAACTGTCTAATTATCTTGTTATTAACCCATGTGATTCTCACAATTTACTTAGTAACCTTAAGTTGATAGAGAACATTGAAATAGAACTCAGACTCTCACATACTTTCTAATTCTCTTTTTATTGACTCACGTACTTCTCACCACTTGTTTAGTAACTTTAAGTTGATAGAAAACGTCTAACAAACCGTCTAACTCTTTTGTTATTGACTCACCTGTTTCTCGCCAATTGTTTAGTAAAAGTAAGTTGATAGAGAATGTTGAACTAGCACTTATAATCTCACAGACCATTTAACTTACTTGTTATTGACTCACATTCTTCTCACCACATTGAAGTATCACATAAACTACCATAAACCGTCTAACACTCTTGTTATTGACTCATGTGCTTCTTACCACTGTTTTTGTAATCTTAATTTGATAGAGAACGTTGAACTAGCGCTTATACTCTCATAAACGGTCTAAGTGTCTTGTTATTGGATTATGTGCTTCTTACCACTTGTTTAGTAACCTTAAGTTGATAGAGAACACTAAACTAGCACTTAAACTCTCACAAACCGTCTAACTCTCTTGTTATTGAATTATGTGCTTTTCACTACTTGTTTAGTAACCTTATGTTGATAGAGAACATTGAGCTAGCAATTATACTCTCACAAACCGTCTAGCTCTCTTATTATTGACTTATGTGTTACTAACAACTTTTTTAGTAACGTTAAGTTGATAGAGAACGTTGAACTAGCACTTATACTCTCACAAACCGTCTAACTCTCTTGACATTGACTCATGTACTTCTCACCACGTGTTTAGTAACCTTCAGTTGATAGAGAACGTTGAACAAGCACTTATACTATCACAAACCGTCGAACTCTCTTGTTATTGACTTATGTGCTTTTCACCACTTGTTTAGTAACCATAAGTTGATAGAGAACGTTGAGCTAGCACTTATACTCTCACAAACGTCTACATTTCTTTTTATTAACTCATGTGATTCTCACGATTTGTTGAGTAACATTAAGTTGATAGAGAACGTTGAAGTAGCACTTAAACTCTCACATACTATCTAATTCTCTTGTTATTGTCTCTCGTTCTTCTCACCACTTGTTTAGTAACCTTAAGTTGATAGAGAACGTTGAACTAGCACTTACACTCTCACAAACTGTCTAACTCTCTTGTTGTTAACTCATGTGATTCTCACGATTTGTTGAGTAACCTTAAGTTGATAGACAACATTGAACTAGCACTCAAACTCTCACATACTGTCTAATTTTCTTGTTATTGAGTTACATGCTTCTCAACACTTTTTTAGTAACCTTAAGTTGATAGAGAACGTTGAACTAGAACTTATACCCTCACAAACCGTCTAAATCTCTCGGTATTGACTCATGTACTTCTCACCACTTGTTTAGTAACCTTATCGGACTGCATGGTCATTTGGACATGATTGGTCCAAGATCTTACATGAGCCTAGGAGGTTCGGACATGTTGTGTCTATTCTTGGACAAGATTTAAGGTATGAGACAGGTCTGGTCCGTGTCTGCTCAAGTCTGGTCCGCGTTAGGACATGAGGTGTCCACGTCCAGACAAGGGTTCTCGTTCGGACAAGATTTTGGTATGTGTCCGAACGGGTGGCCTAAAAGTAAAATGACCAGAAATTATGTGTTTTTGTTCTTGGATTATTTTGAATGGGTTTGAGCCCGGTCCAACTAAACGAATTAGGGTTAGGGTTAGGTTACCCTGAGGGTTATAATTAGGAGCCTTAATCCACCCTAAAAAGGGAATCCGCACAAAGTTAACCTAAAATTAGAGAGAGAGAACTCGAAGGAGGCTGAAAGAGGTGGATCAGTCTGAGACAAGGTAGAGGTCGAATTGAGTTCAAGGTTTTGCTAGTCTTGGCTAGTCGAACCCCATAGAGCAACAAGGAACCTGAAAGAGTCTAAGACAAAGGTGAGTTCGTGACCGTGACGTTGACCTAGATCTGTGTTTGGTAATAGGTTGAATGGAACCCTAGAATGGTTAGGTTGAATTATTAATTGTGAATGGAAGGACCATGTGGGTCAAAATTATGATTGAGAATAGTGTGATTCATGACCTGTGAAGTGCAAACTAAATGTTCGGACCTGAATTATGATATAGTTGTGAATGTTATTCTTGAATCAAGGGTTACTTTGGCCGATCCGGATGTACTCCGGGTAGTTAAGTTAATCGTTTGTGCAAGTTCTAAATTGTGATTGTTCTCTGGTTTTGCTTTGATTCGTTATTGAATGCGTGTTCTGGTTATAGCCTAGTGGGACAGGATGACCAAACCAATAACCAATTCTTTTTCTTATGCAATCTGCGTGATTCTAGGTAATGAGTCAACCAATGACCGAGAAAGTGGCTAATAGGAGCGAGACCAAGGCGGGACGGAGAAGTGGATCTAGGGTTGGGATTTGGGAGTCCCTTTTATGTTATTTAAGATAGAACTTGATGTTTGTACCGTTTTTAATCAGTTATATTATCACTTGGAACCTTGAATTTTAGTTATGATTAAGAATGGAACCTAGTTTTATGAATTGTTTGGGCTTGACATATCCTTATATTCGGAATTTTGATTAGTGAATAATGGAACATGAATTGGTTAAGTGTATGGTCTGCCCAAGGTCATACAAGAATGCGTTGGAACGCCGGTTTAACAAGTTGGGGTATTACACTATGATGTGGACATCGACCATGAAGCCTTACTAGTGGAAGCTATTGAAGTCCCAAGCATACAAGATGGACCAAGCACGAGATGCAAGACAAGTGCACTAAGAGACAAGTTCAATCAAGGAGTATGCAAGCTACTTGGACTCATCGCATCAACCTTAGACACCAACAAAGCACTCACCACAGCAAACATGCAAGTGGTGACTAGTTCAACCACCAACCGAGCTAATAAGGTAAGTTTGTGCTATACAACTAACTTTCATGCAGGTGGCGGCAACAAATAAACTTCCACAACCAAAACACCCGGAAACAAGAGACTTACCTGAAGTAGAAACTGAGTGAGACTTTAATGTGTTGATTTTCTTTTAAATGCGTGTTTAATTTTTGTATCATGCATCATGAATGCTGCGCCATTCAAGCTTCATTTTAGTGATCTGATTGCATAATTGTAGAGCTAAATTAGCTCCATTTTCTGCCCATTGAAGGCACCACCGACGAGCTATATATAAAGCTCCTTGCGGTTTTGTATTTTTCACACAAGAATCAATAAAGCTAAAGTTTTCTTTCAAAGTATTTGCCGTCTAATTCTCTTTGAGCAGTCAAGAGTTTAGCCGAGATCAAGCCTTGTGAGGAGTCCAAGCCTTGATTAGACTGAGATTATCAAAGGAATCACCACCCTCATTTGTGGTTCTCATCCGCAACCTTCCGCACAGGCACCAACTGTAGAGGATCGACTCTTGAGTCCTCTCCACCGGTTCCGCCATCACATGACCATAAGGATTGATCCACTGAGGTCTTCTTGAGGTCTTCATCAAGCCATACCACACGGCGAGGCATATGTCCCACTAACTCTCTTGTTATTGACTTATGTGCTTCTCACCACTTATTTAGTAACTGTAAGTTGATAGAGAACGTTGAACTAGCACTTATACTCTCACAAACCGTCTAACTCTCTTGTTATTAACTCATGTGATTCTCATGATTTGTTTAGTAACATTAAGTTGATAGAGAACATTGAACTAGCACTCAAACTCTCACATACTGTATAAATCTCTTGTTATTGACTCACGTGCTTCTCACCACTTGTTTAGTAACCTTAAGTTGATAGAGAACGTTGAACTAGTATGTATACTCTCACGAACCGTCTAAGTCTCTTGTTATTGATTAACATGTTTCTCACAACTTGTCTAGTAACGGTAAGTTGATAGAGAACATTGCACTAGCATTTATACTATCACAGGCCGTCTAGCTTACTTGTTATTGACTCACATGCTTTGGACCACTTTTTTAGTAAACTTAAGTTGATAGAAAACATTGGAGTATGACTTATACTCTCACAAACCGTCTAATACTCTTGTTATTGACTCATGTGCTTCTTACCACTTGTTTAGTAACCTTAAGTTGATAGAGAACATTGAACTAGCACTAATACTCTCACAAACCGTCTAACTCTCTTGTTATTGACTAATGTGCTTCTCACTACTCGTTTAGTAACCTTAAGTTGATAGAGAACATTGAACTAGCACTTATACTCTCACAAACCGTCTAACTCTCTTATTATTGACTTAGCTGCTTATCACCACTTGCTTAGTAACCGTAAGTTGATAGAGAACATTCAACTAGCACTCAAACTCTTACATACTATCTAATTCTCTTGTTCTTTACTTACGTGCTTCTCACCACTTGTTTAGTAACCTTAAGTCGATTGAGAGCATTGAACAAGCATTTATACTCTCACAAACCGTCTAACTCTCTTGTTATTGACTAACCTATTTCTCACCACTTGTTTAGTAACCGTAAGTTGATAGAGAACATTGCACTAGCACTTATACGCTCACAGACCGTCTAGCTTACTTGTTATTGACTCACATGCTTCTCACTACTTTTTAGTAAACTTAAGTTGATAGAAAACGTTGAAGTATCACTTAAACTCTCACAAACCGTCTAACACTCTTGTTATTTACTCATGTGCTTCTCACTACTAGTTTAGTAACCTTCAGTTGATAGAAAAAGTTGAACTAGCACTTACACTCTTACAAACCGTACTCTCTTATTATTGACTTATGTGCTACTCAACACTTCTTTAGTAACCTTAAGTTGATAGAGAACATGGAACTAGCACTTATACTCTCACAAGCCGTCTAACTCTTTTGTTATTAACTCATGTGCTTCCCACCACTTGTTTAGTAACCTTAAACTGATAGAGAACGTTGAACTAGCACTTATACTCTCACAAACCGTCTAACACTCTTGTTATTGACTTATGTGCTACTCACCACTTCTTTAGTAACCTTAAGTTGATAGAGAACGTGGAACAAGCATTTATACTCTCACACACCGTATAACACTTTTGTTATTGACTCATGTGCTCATCACCACTTGTTTTGTAACCTTAAGTTGATAGAGAGCGTTGAACTAGCACTTTCACTCTCAGAAACCGTCTAATTATCTTGTTATTGATTTATGTGCTTCTCACCACTTGTTTAGTAACCATAAGATGATAGAGAACGTTGAACTAGCACTTATACTCTCACACATAGTCCAATTCTCTTGATATTAACTCATGTGCTTCTCACCACTTGTTTAGTAACTTTAAATTGATAGAGAACGTTGAACTAGCATTTATACTCTCACAAACCAGCTAACTCTCTTGTTCTTGACTCACGTGCTTCTCACCACTTGTTTAGTAACCTTAAGTTGATAGAGAACCTTGAACTAGCACTTATACTCTCACAAACCGTCTAACTCTCTTGTTATTGAATCACGTGCTTCTCACCACTTTTTTAGTAACCTTAAGTTGAGAGAGAACGTTGCACTAGCACTTATACTCTCACAAATCGTCTAACTCTCTTGTTATTGAATCACGTGCTTTTCACCACTTTTTAGTAACATTAAGTTGAGAGAGAACGTTGAACTAGCACTTATACTCTCACAAACCATCTATCTATATTGATGTTGACTCACATGCTTCTCACCACTGGTTTAGTAACCTTAAGTTATTAGAGAACGTTGAGCTAGCATTTATACTCTCACAAACCATCTAACTCTCTTGTTATTGACTCATGTCCTTCTCACCACTTGTTTAGTAACATTAACTTGATAGAAAACATTGAACTAGCACTTATACTTTCACAAATCGTCTAATATTCTTCTTATTTGCTAATGTGCTTCTCACAACTTTTTTAGTAACCTTAAGCTGATAGAGAACGTCTAACTAGCACTTATACTCTAACAAACCGTCTGAGTTTCTTGTTATTGACTCATGTGCTTCTTACCACTTGTTTTGTAACATTAAGTTGATAGAGAACGTTGAACTAGTACTTATGCTCACACAAATAGTCTAACTCTTGTTATTGACTCAAGTACTTCTCACCACTTGTTTAGTAACCTTAAGTTGATAGAGAATGTTGAACTAGCAATTATACTCTCAAAAGCCGTCTAACGCTATTGTTATTGATTCATGTGCTTCTCACCACTTGTTTAGTAACCTTAAGTTAATAAAGAACATTGAACTAGCACTTATAATCCCACAAACAGACTAACTCTTGTGTTATTGACTTATGTGCTTCTCACAACTTGTTAGATAACCATAATTTGAAAGAGAATCTTGAACTAGCACTTATACTCTCACAAACTGTCTAACTATTTTTTTATTGACTCATGTGCTTCTCGCCACTTGTTTGGTAACCTTATGTTGAAAGAGAGCATTGAACTAGCATTTATACTCTCACAAACCATCTAACTCTGTTTTTATTGACTTATGTGCTTCTCAGCACTTGTTTAGCAACTTTAAGTTGAAAGAGAACGTTGAACTAGCATTTCTACTCTCACAAACCGTCTAACTGTAACACCCCAACTCATTAAACTCGTATTCCAACGCATTCTAGTATGGCATTGGGCAGACCATACACTTATCCAATTCATGTTACATTATTCACTAAGTAAAAAATCTGATTATAAACATGTGACAAGCCCAAGAAATTCATAAAACTTGGTTCCATTCGTACTCATAACTAAAATTCAAATTTCCAAAAACAACAAGTGATAACATATTTCATTAAAAACGGTACTAGCATCAAGTTCAATCTTAAATAACATAAAAAGGACTCCCAAATCCCATCCCTAGATCCAGCTCCTCTCCGTCCCGCCTTGGTCTCGCTCCTATTAGCCACTTTCTCGATCATTGGTCGGATTATTACCTACAATCACGCAGATTGTATAAGAAAAAGAATTGCTTAGTGGTTTGGTCATCTCGTCCCACTAGGCTATAACCAGATGTGCATTCAATAACAAATCAAATCAAATCATAGAACAATCATTATTCAGAGCTTGCTCAAATAATCAGTTTGACTACCCGGGTTACATCCGAATCAGCCAAAGTATTCTTTGAGTCAAGAACAACATTCACATTATTTCACAATTTCAGATCCGAACCCTAAGGTTCACAAGTCACAGATCCAAACACTAAGGTTCGCAAGTCACAGATCACGAACCACACGGTATACAGGTCAAAAATTCGAACACTAAGTTTTGCCAGTCACAGATCAAGAACCACACAGTTCACATGTCACAGATCCGAACACTAAGGTTCACAAGTCACATATCACAAACTATACGGTTTTCAATCAGAATATCGACTCACATGGTCCTCCCATTCACAATCAATCATTCAACATAACCATTCGAAGATTCCACTTAACCTATTACCAAACACAAATTCTAGGTCAAATCCTCACGGTTACGAACTCACATGTTTTGCAATCTTAATCTTGAACCTCACGATACACAAGTCACTGTTCAAAATATCAGTCCTAACCATTCTAGGATTCAATTCCACCTATTACTAAAAACGAACCCTGATTTAACCCACGGTCACGAACTCATCTTTGCCTTAGACTATTTCAGGTTCCTTTTTTCTCTATGGGGTTCGACTAGCCAAGCCTAGCAAAACCTTGAACTCATATCGACCTCTACCTTGTCTCAACTAGACCGATCTCTCTTAGCCTCGTTCGAGTTCTCCCTCTCTTATTTTTAGGATAACCTGTGCAGATTCCCTTTTTAGGGTGGATTAAGGCTCCTATTTATAAACCTTAGGGTAATCTAACCCTAACCCTAATTCCTTTAGCTGGACCAGGCTCAAACCCATTCAAAACAATCCAATGTCCAAAACACATTAATTCTGTCCATTTTACTTTTAAGCCACCCG
The DNA here is from genome assembly GCA_900406435.1 of Lepidium aucheri. NCBI lineage: Eukaryota > Viridiplantae > Streptophyta > Magnoliopsida > Brassicales > Brassicaceae > Lepidium > Lepidium aucheri. The sequence goes on from OVBA01005295.1 coordinate 20,015, forward strand.
TTCGGACTGATGAGTGTGATTTTTAATGGTTTTAGAGTGCTATTTTAGGTTGTTTTTGTGTCCGTTTAGCTAGTTTCCCTTGCATTTAGGTCCATTTAGGTTAGTTTTGCACTTTTTGCATTTGCATTTGGAGTTTTGGAGTTTTCCTAGGTATTGGAGCAAAAAGGAGCATAAAATGGAGCTAAAGTGTCGGAACAAGTTGCTCTGGAAAAGAAGTCACCAAACACTCGGATCGCTGCCTTGCGGTTTGTTGGCAAGGATCGCTCGGTTTGCTGACAGAAGGAAAGCCTCGGTCACCTACCTCGAC